>JAFLJL010003442.1:0-11979 GCA_018398815.1 Conus ventricosus | reverse complement strand
GAAAGTTTTGCCTTACATTAGGACCCGCTTTTAAACCCGCAAGGTTTTAAAGGGTTGTGGGTTGTCCAGCGAACATCCATTGAGGAAAGAAAACAAACAAACGAGTCCTCAGCACCGAATGACCCGTCCCCCGCTAAGTCGATAGATTAGTTGATAGGGGCTGTCCAAGCCCAGACAAAAACAGAGGGGGCAATCAAAAATTTTATTTTCTATTCATTACTCACTTCCTTTTTCGCGTTAGTTATAAATACTTTCGTACCTGGGGTGACCTCCCTTTCCTCAGCACCGAATGACCCGTCCTCGGGGTGACGCCCCCTCCTTTACGCTCCGCTTGCTTTCAATCCCTCCTTTGTTTCTTTTGGTCACCCGCCCTCAACTAATCGGGGTCCCTTTACCATGCTCCGACACGTAGTCAACAAGGTCACGACCCTTCGGGTCATTTCCCACTGATGTCATTCCTGTGATGATGTCACTTCCACTTCCGGAATGATGTCACTTCCACTTCCGGGATGATGTCATTCCCACTGATGTCATTTCCTGTGATGATGTCACTTCCACTTCCGGGATGATGTCACTTCTGGTGACGTCATACATTCCAGACATTCCATCCGCATCCGCATAAGGGTTGATTTCAACATGGTTATACTACTATAGGCAATGGAGAATCTTAAATTGTTTTTAAATGTGTCTCCTCACTTAAACCGTTTCAATTTCTGCTATTAGTTCATCTGCTTCTTGAGTTAATTCTTGAAGAGGTATGTTTTGTATTTAGATTGTGTTGGCAACTCTTGCCCCAAGTTTTGTAAAAGACTAACAGCCTCAGGCCTTAAATCGTCAATAAAGTTTAATTGCCTTTGGTCAACAACAGGGAGATCTCTAAGAATTGTGGCCCTGCTTAAAAACGGGGTTTGGGTTAGGGTTAGGGGGCAGTAAGCCGCACACTCTTTCCTTTAAGGGTTTTTTACATACAAATGATTATTTTTATCTGTTGAAAAACAGAAACCCTAAGTGCCTCTGGCTGCTCTCGCCCCATATGGCTATATAATGATTCAATTCTATCTTAGCAATCGTATTTGGCTTAACCCTACTCCTTGGCCTGCTGCTGCTCCTTCAAGCTCTTCTTGCAATGAGGGGCGTAGTTCTTCATCTTCTTCTTCTTCACCAACAGGATCAATTGCGTCAAAATCTTCAGCCATATTTTTTATTTATATTTTTTTTTTGTTTTATAAAAAAATGAACTCATACGGTTGCGACCTCGATCCATGCAGAAAAGAGAAGGAACCCCATGGCGTAAAAGGTATAAGGCAGACTGTAATTAGTGTAAATACTCCATCAACAGTTCAGCCTGGACAAACTTTAACAGTTATGTTCCCTGATCTTGGCGCTGATGATGTTATAATGCCAGGCACTGCTAAACTATCATTCAAAATAGATATTACATCGGCAGATCCTAATGCTACTGTTGTTGCTAATTTAGGCAGGGCTATCGTTAATCATATAGTAATCAAACTGGAGGGAAAAAGGGGCTTTTTACTAAACGAGGCAGACATTTTTGCCCTCTATTCTGATCTATGGCTACCTAAAAAAGAAAGAAAAGAGAAAGTTTATCAGGGAATACAAAACCCAAAAACGGTCTCAAGCACAGGCTTAAACGGGGATGCAAAGAATGATGTTAAAGATGAGGCAGTAGCAGAAGCATTTGGCAACAGATTCTGCATCCCTCTAGATTTTGAACTGTTAAAGACGCATATGCCATATTACCAAGGCGCACTAAAAGAAAACTTACTTATGATCTGACATTTAATCCTAGCGGCTCTGTCGTTTTGTCTGAAGATCCTGAAGCCAAATACACAGTTAGTGACATCTCTCTTGAGTTTGATGTTGTTACTAACCCTGGACTGGCCAGAACATCTAACCCAGTATAAAAGTAAAACGGTTATTTATTATGAAACGTTATACACTCCATTACAGAAAATAGAAACAAGCGAGACACTCTCTGGAACATACATCTAAATCTGTCTCTGAAGTCTTTAAAAGGAATTTTGTTCTTGTTTACTGAAGAAACAACTCCTTTTCAGAGAGAATCAGAAGCGTTTTATAATCCAAAAATTGAGAAGGCGACTGTGCAATAAATGGCAAGTCTGATGAGTTGTATTCAGGTCGTGGACTTTTACCTCACCAACACTTCGATGAAATAAGAAAGTTGTTCGCTTGGAGTAGGCAAAGAGATCCTGCAGTTGATCGTGTATGTAAAAAACTTTGCCTTTATGATATAAGACTCGAAGACACTTAATAACCAAATATGGGCTGTGGCTGGATTTTAGATCCACATTGACAACAGATTGTTTGGAAGTGGAGAAAGGGTAGGGCAAGATGGTATAAAAATAAATATTCACAAGAAAGCAGACGGAAACGCCCCAATAAAAATGCATGTTTTTATGGTTTGTGATGCTCAGTTAAACATTGAAGAAACAGGCTAAAGACGTGGCTTATTAAAATGCAGAAGAAATATTCTAATAAAAACAGATGGATAGTTTGAAGTTTCTACAAAAAGATCCGCACTTTTTTATCTGCGGGATTACTGGGTGTGGGAAAACTGTCTTCGTACTTGATTTGTTACAAACAATATACAGGTTTCATTACGAGCACATTGTTTATTCTGCACAACCATTAAGCACAACAAGTCTTACAAAGAAAGGAAGTTTATATGGACGGATGAGAATATATTTCTTGTTGATCCTAGTGACAAACTGAGCGACTGTTAGAACATTACTATAACTATTTGAGGAACTGAAACACTGTTTATTATTGATGACTGTTCAGCTGAACGAGACATTGTTAAAAAAAAGAAAAGCTCTGTCAAGCTGGCCTTAGTGGTCGCCACGCCTTAGTTTCTGTGTGGCTCTTAACTCAAAAATATAATGCTGTCTTAAAAGACTTTCGATCGCAGTTAAAATCGGTTGTATTATTTTACACTAAGGACAAAGATAGTTTTGAAGAATGTTTTAAGTTAAAAATTATATAATAAGGGACAAAGATGAGCTAAAAAAAAAAAAAAAGAGCAGTTAGAAAAAATCTAAGCACGCTAAGCTATGCTTACGGACTGACCCCCCAGTTCAATACATTTGTTTATTGTAGATTGCTTATATATAATTTGTTTTAATTTAATTTTAATATAAAAAGAATGTCTCGGGAGCCAGAATCAAAAGCGGAGCTAGCTCCTAAATGCGGTTGCAGTAGAGCTAAAAGACCTAGCAGACACAACTGAGTTTGATGTAGCCGGGTGCTAACAGAGTATATTTCTTGGGCACCCGTCTCAGACGAGATATTTGTTCACGAGTTATCTTCCCTTACCTCCCTTGATCGATTGATCTCATTTTATTGTGTAAATTCTTTAAATCATGAATACCTCAGAACCTACATAGTTGTGTATACGTTGCTGAAGTCACAAAGATTAATGTATTCTATTTATTACAATCGTGTTGGACTGAGAAGCCCATATTTTCGCTAAAATTTGTATTTCGACCAAATTAATCTTGGCGCCATTTTGAATTGTCCGACGAACAAACCGTGGATAATTCTTGATTTCATAAAAAGTATGAGAGAATCCAAGAATCCATGAATGCACATTGAAAGTAAAGTCCATAAGCTTTTCATTTCGTATATCGCATGCCTATGATCTTTTCTGTACAAGCTTGCGACTATACGAAATGACTGACAGCGCCAGTCCCTTTAGCGAGTCGCCTTCTTTGTTTACTGTTGGAGTTTTGATCTAAATTGTCGTTTCATGAAATTCGGACTTCCCAATCAAATATTTTTAATAACTCCATTTCTATGATGAAGCAACCGAAATTATATAAAAATTATCATCCGATGGACCATTTCAACGGAATAACATTTTATCGAAGATCGTGTTCGAAGCACGTGGCGACGGCCATGTAGTGATAAGGCAAGTTGTGTTTTCTATCAAACTTTAAACGCAAAGTTCTCCGCTTGGACGGCATCTTGGATAATGAAATTTATATGTATAGAAAGAGGGAAATTCAAGCTTTTTATTCATTACAAAATTATTTTACGCTGTTTGTACCTTTCATCGAAATAAAGGAAAATATGACGTAAGCTTGTTAAAAGTGGGTTCATTCTCGGACTTTAATCGCCAATAGCTTTACACAGCCACAGAATTGTCAAATATGACTTATTGCGTTTTATTCCTTGGGTTCTGAGGTTTTCATCGATATGAAATATGTTTGGAAACTTTGAACGGACGGCGAGCTAGACAACGCAGAAGCTGCAACAGATAGCACAGATTTTGTCATTTGCCGTCCCGCGAGGCTCATTTTGAGTGCAGCGCTGCGTTGCCTGCTTTTCGGTCCGGTCAAGCTGTATATATTTCGGGGCGCCGCGTGAGTGTACCCCAGAGTGTTGCCGAGGAGTGTTGCCTAGAGTGTTGGCTAGAGAGGCAGAGAGTGCGCTGAGTGCTGAGAGAGAGAGTTCCCAGGCAGTGTTCCTGGTTCGAGCTCCTTGCCATGGGAGAGAAATAAAGAAGAGAGAAACTCTACATCGTCTCTGTGTCTTCTTGACTGGCTGCTGTCCTTGGTTCCTGCGCTTATCACCATCTGCCTGTCTTCACCTGCATACCCTTACCCCTCCACACCATCACAACTGGCGCTGCGAGCAGGATCAGAGACAGAAGGACCAAGGAGACACAGCCCAAGAAGACCGGACACCATGGCCAGCCAACTACCTCTGCACCCCTGCATCAGCTCCCAAATTCATGGGTACCGAGAGCAGCAGGGAAGTGGATGACTTCATCCGGGAGGCCAGGCTTGCCCACACCTGCAGCCCCTGGATGACAGGACAGCCACCCTCTGGCTGATTGCCGCCCTAGATGGCCGAGCTCGCCAGGAGGTGATCAGGCTGCCAGCGACAGACGTCGACTCCCCAGCCAAGATCTTTACCATCTTGGAGGAGAACTGGGGAGAGCAGTGTGATGTGGTCACCCTGGCCACAGCGTTTTTCAACAGGCAGCAGGGCCAGGACGAGACCATCTGGGAGTATGGCTCCCATCTCCAGTACCTCTGGCGGAAGGTCAACCAGGCTGGGGATGGAATGTTGCCTGCCACCATACTCAGGGACGCCTTCACACGTGGTTTACGCCCAGCTGCACTCCGCAAGGATGTCCGGTATTTCGTCCGGAACTACCCTACCACCACCTTTGAAGAGGCTAGGAAGGAAGCCCAAAGGTGGATGCAGGACTGCAGTGCCGACGGCGACATCCTCCACACAGCTGGCACTGCTGCTGTTGCCTCGCTTCAAAGTCAGCTAGAGGCACTCACAGCTACAGTTGCCAGCTTGAGGCAGGAAATCCAGCAGCCACCCCCTGCACGGCCACCACTGCAGATCCACAGCTGCGTGGCAAATGCGCAGCATTCAGACGACGGCCCAGGCGGAGGCGACGGAAATCTCCACCTGCGAAAACTGGGGACAAACCCCAGTCCTCTGTCACTGTCAACTGCCAGAATGCTGGCAAGCAACACGGCTCAGCAGCACCCAGGCCACCACAGGCTGCTGTGGCCCCCAGACAACGGGTCTGGCCCTGTCAGGCAACTTCCCCACCTGACAGCAGAAGTGATGCCCTGCCGTCATCTGAACCAACCTGGCTGGAGAAGACGGAAGCTGGAGCCGCCGCCATACTCTGAATCGGACAGTGTCCAGGACGGGGGAAATCGTGATGGTATTGGCTTAAGTGCACTAAGTTGATGTATTATTAGTCAGCTTAACACACCAAGGTTATCTTTGCACTCATACACGCATGATGCACACTCATGCGCACACCAAACATTCACCTCTCTCTGGGAATGGGATGTCACGCATTCGTTTCTCTTCTAACACGACTGAGAACAAGAAATACAATTTCTATGCTACTTATAATTAATCATGTACAATCAAATCTCACACAATGAAATATCAAAACATAAAAGATCAATACATCCTAATCCCGGGTTATAATGAAAATGACTTCTTACCTGGCCAGGTTTTCACACACACAACCCGCTTTCACACCACACCACAGTCTTGAAAAAAAGTCTCTTCACGTCTTCTTCAGCACTGCTTATGGTGATGCCCTTGGTTGACTGGCTCCAGCTTCAGACTGGGTCTTCGTGGTCGTCTCTGGATCTCGACGTCGAACTCTTCTTCTTCGTCTTCTTCACCCACCTCTGGGTTAAATTGTTGAACCCAAATCTTTTAGCCACCCAGAAGTTCACTAGAAATGCTCATCCCCTCCCCCCCCCTTTCCTCCCCGGTGTGGTTTTTTGACACGGTCTCCCCATTTAAAGGGCGGAAGGAACCCCTTCAGGACTGCTGCCCAACGGCCTCCCCCACAAAAGTCACGCTGTTTCCCTGGGCTTCCACACACTGCAACTCACAGTCATTTGATTAGGCAAAAACCACAGACCCCCGAGGACCCTGAAAATCCCCGTTTGGGGTGGCAAACCAGAATTCTAGAAGACCCCCCACGGATGGCGCCGGAAATCCCACATCCCCGGAAAAACGGGGAAAAACCCCCCAGCCCCCTGCACTTCATAACTGTTCCAAAAGAATGCTGGCCAAGCAAACACGGCCCAGCGGGGGACAACCCCCCCTGTTGGCCCCCGGGCAACTTCTGCCCTGGTGGCATTTTACCATCCCTGGCGGGGGGAAGTACCCTGGTATTGGGAAACCTTATGGAAAGACAAGCCTGGAACCCGCCCCAATACTTGGAATCCCTTTGACAGCGAGGATAAAGCCAGTCCTCACCATGCTGTACTGCCCAGACAGACGGCACCCCGACCGACCCCAAAGGACGGTTGGTCCCCTGCGCCCCCTCCTGTTCCATCTGGGGCCGTGTTGCTGTCAACCGACCCTTGCCAGCCCCACGGCGGTCTACGCGTTTGGCAGAAAAGCCCTGCTAAAAGGTATACCCTTAGTGCCTGCCTGGGCAATTAGAGATTTTGTTTACTGATTTGGTCGGGCATTCTGGAGGATAGTTGTAAGATGTATATATATTCCCCAATTGTTTGGGTCGAACACCTTTTTAGGAAGAGGTGTTGTGGACCGTTTGCCAGACAGTTCATTGTTCATTGTGTTTTTTTTACAAGCTAGTCTATGTTGGTTGTTTTCATGTTTGATAATGATGTGAACCCTCTTTTAGCCACCAGAAGTCATAAAAGAGAATTTAAGTTGTGACTTTTGCGGGAGATTCTGCCTCAAAGTGCTAAAACCCTAAAAATATGACCTGGGGACTTAAATCAAAAGGGTTTTGTATAAATCCTTTTTTTTCACTTTTATCGTGCTATGTCTGACTTTATGGATTTGGTTCAAATAGAAAGTCCATTATTGTCACTTGGTGCCTACCCAGTGCTTTGGGTTTTAACGCACTCTTCCTGAGGATTTCTGATGTCTGACCTCTTGGAAGTTTGTTTTAATAGCAAGCCCTTGGTTGTCGGAAAAATGTGTATGCAAAGAATGGGAAGATGAGATGTTTGGATACTATAATGTTCTGGTACTTTGATGTAAAGGTTTTGTTTTAGGAGTAAGCCTGTCAGGACTTGGATAGCTGAAGCTTCATTTTTTTCATTGATTGATTTTTGCACTCCTATATTTTGTGTCGCGAGGACGCTGGTTGTAACAGAGTAGGGGGGGATGTAGCCGGGTGCTAACAGAGTATATTTCTTGGGGCACCCGTCCCCGACGAGATATTTTGTTCACGAGTTATCTTCCCCTTACCTCCCTTGATCGATTGATCTCATTTTATTGTGTAAATTCTTTAATCATAAAATACCTCAGAACCTACATAGTTGTGTAAAAGGGTTGCTGAAGTCACAAAGATTAATGTATTCTATTTATTACAATCGTGTTGGGACTGAGAAGCCCATATTTTCGCTAAAATTTGTTTTTCGACCAAATTAATCTTGCGCCATTTGAATTGTCCGACGAACAAACCGTGGATAATTCTTGATTTCATAAAAGTATGAGAGAATCCAAAGAATCCATGAATGCACATTGGGAAATAAAGTCCCTAAGCTTTCGTTTCGTATATCGCATGCCTATATCTTTTCTGTACAAGCTTGCGACTATACGAAATGACTGACAGCGCCAGTCCCTTTAGCGAGTCGCCTTCTTTGTTTACTGTTGGAGTTTTGATCTAAATTGTCGTTTCATGAATGTAGACAGCAAAGACAGGGCTGGTCTACACAAGCACAGTTCAAGGGAAAAAAAGCGTAGTTTTTTGTCTCTTTTTGTTCCTTTGGAGAGTTGTTTCCCTTCAGTGGTAAAATAAGGTTGTGGAATTGAAGATAAAGTATTTTGATTTGGTTCTAGTTTACTATTTCATTCTTTGTAGATAAAAAATCTTGTTGGGAAGTTACTAGAAGTAATTATTTGGTGGGGGTTGAAATTATTAATTTAGGGAAAGAATAACCAAGTTCCCCAACCTGCTTCCTGTTTCTGACAAGTTTCTACATCCCATTTCCTGTAACTTGACATAGAAGTACTTTCCCTTTTGACCGGCTGAGGAGGGAGGAAAAACGTTGGCTCTCTAGAGGGAAAACCCCTGTTGGTGAAGTGGTCTCTTAATTCAAGGTTAGAGCTGTAGTAAGATTATAAGTAGATTAGACAAAAACTAAGCCTGTGTATTGTTACTGATCATATTATGAATTGGACTTGTCAGATTTCTGGTCCAAGTTGATGTTGAAAACCCGGGTTTGGGGTCACCATGTGCTTTTGGTAGACATTTTGAAATTGGGGAAAGGATCCTGGCAATTTTGCAGGATATTTAGTAGGCTGTCTTGTTTGAAATAGTACTTAGGCATGTTAAAAAAATTAATAGATTTATTTTCTCTGTCATGCTTATTCAGTCCTCTTGTGCCTCCCTTCTCAAGTTGAACAGGACTAGTGACCAGTCTAAAATTCTTTCTCATTGGATTTCCCTCAGTCTGTATATTTTCTCTCACCCTCTTTTAAAGGGGCATCGCTAACAATGTGTGCCTAGGGCTAGGGTTCATAATTTAGCTCAATACTCCTGGGCATTAAATTATTATACTAATAGAGATTTATATAGTTAGGGCCTAGTTCCAGTGGAGATTTTTTTTATTCCTTTGTTCTTATGAAAGACCCTTGCGACTAAGGAGAAGAGAGTTGTTAGTTTTGTTAGCATGTATTTGTTGCTACATTTGAGCTTTTCTCAGTGCTAGAAGTTTGTGGAGATAAATTGTGTGTTTGCACTGATGTAAGAATATTTTTAGAATGTTGTTGGTTTATTTCTGCACAAGGGCTTTTAATGCTTATGTATGGAAGAGTTATAAGAATGTGTGAAAAAGGGATAAAGTTTCCACCGCTAGTGGGTTAGGATTGCCAACTGGCTGGGGTAGTTGTTGTGTGTGGCAAGATTGATGTATTTTTTATTGATGTTTTTATCTCAGCGGTGTGCTCTTGGGTGTAGTTTTAATAGTAGATTTCTTCACTATAGGAGACTGATTGTATTGGTTATGTGTTTATTCCCAGGGGCCGCCTATTCTTCGACTTCATCGTTTTCTGCCCCCTATTACTTCCCTCCTTACCCTTGCCTCCCGCCAACCTTGCCAAATTACCCTCATTAACCCTGCACCCAAAGTTGTCCCTGGTCTAGCCCGCAAATACCCATACCCTGCTACCCGTTCAATGTACCTGCGGAGCCTTAGGGATGGGATGATGTTATGCTTGGCGAACTTTTTTGATGATTTACCTTATGTTTGATGTTAACCTTAATGGTGGTTTTTGATAATCGTTTGCCTCAAATCAATGTGTTCTGGTTTAAATAAACCAGTGGTTGATTGTCGAATTGATATTGTTCAGCGAGACAATTAGAATAGTAAGATCAATTGTAAGCCATTTGTTTTGTCTGTGTAAGCAGACCCTTTCCCTCGGCCCCTCCCTGTAGACAGAGTCAGAGTGACTCCCCTGTTCTATATCCTTTGTTCTCTCTCTCTCTCTCTCTCTCTCTCCTCTCTCTCTCTCTCTCTCTCTCTCTGTCTCTCTCTGTCTCTGTCTCTCTCTCTCTCTCATCTTGCTCCTACTCTTTGAGTTGGGGATCAGTGTCCTGTCTGTCTGTCTTCATGAATTCGGACTTCCCAATCAAATATTTTTAATAACTCCATTCTATGATAGAAGCAACCGAAATTATTATAAAAATTATCATCCTATGGACCATTTCAACGGAATAACATTTTATCGAAGATCGTGTTCGAAGCACGTGGCGACGGCCATGTAGTGATAAGGCAAGTTGTGTTTTCTATCAAACTTTAAACGCAAAGTTCTCCGCTTGGACGGCATCTTGGATAATGAAATTTATATGTATAGAAGAGGGAAATTCAACGCTTTTTATTCATTACAAAATTATTTTACGCTGTTTAGTACTTTTCATCGAAATAAAGGAAAATATGATGTAAGCTTGTTAAAAGTGGGTTCATTCTCGGACTTTAATCGCCAATAGCTTTACACAGCCACAGAATTGTCAATATGACTTATGCGTTTTATTCCTTGGGTTCTGAGGTTTTCATCGATATGAAATATGTTTGGAAACTTTGAACGGACGGCGAGCTAGACAACGCAGAAGCTGCAACAGATAGCACAGATTTTGTCATTTGCCGTCCCCCAAGGCTCATTTTGAGTGCGGCGCTGCGTTGCCTGCTTTGCGGTCCGGTCAAGCTGTAATATTTCGGGGCGCCGCGTGAGTGTACCCCAGAGTGTTGCCGAGGAGTGTTGCCTAGAGTGTTGGCTAGAGAGGCAGAGAGTGCGCTGAGTGCTGAGAGAGAGAGTTCCCAGGCAGTGTTCCTGGTTCGAGCTCCTTGCCATGGGAGAGAAATAAAGAAGAGAGAAACTCTACATCGTCTCTGTGTCTTCTTGACTGGCTGCTGTCCCTTGGTTCCTGCGCTTATCACCATCTGCCTGTCTTCACCTGCACACCCCTTACCCTCCACACCATCACATTGATTAATAGGGGTGCCAGGAAATGTTTATGAATTTGAGTACACAGATGATGGGGTTTACAAACGAACAGAAATTGAAGACAAAAAACGACAGCAGTATCCTACACTGAAGAGATAAGAAATTTAAGGGCAAACGATTTTGGCAAACATGAATACAAACTTCATAAAAGAGAGAATGCTTGGGCGTTGCTTCCCGAAATTGCTTGGAATTTAAAGTTTGAACTACGAAGCCCCAATGTACACTTTGATAAAAACAACAATTTTAGAAAGGCTTTAAATGAAGGGCCCATTCTTGTTAGCCTAGTTCCAGGAACGCAACAGAAAAACATATTGAAATAACTAGGCAGGGTTTGAATATATGCTACAGAGAAAGAAGTCCTTAGCTGAAGTGGGAGGTGACACCATCGGCTTAGAATTTACCCCAATGCTACAGCCACTACCTAGGCAAATGACGATGATTTTTCACTTATTTATTACTCCGAGGAGGGAGATACTAGTTGCCAGAACATACGTTAATCAGAGGTATACAAATAAAGGCTGAAACTTGGATGCCCTCTTTAGCTCGGTATTGCAATTACTAAAACGGGGATGAAATAAACACCCTTAATCTCTGACAGGTTTCTATAATGGTTGACAAAGACAAACTAACAGTACTCGACTTTATTTCATTAAGTTGTTTTTATTGCGTTTTACTCTGTTATGAAGTGCTGCCAGAGATTAATAAAAAGATTGTATAAGTTATTTAAAAAATAATCTTATTAAAAATGGAGGTTCAACAGTTAGGTTAAAGCAAATAACTGAACTTCAAAGGAAATAGAAAGCGACTTGATAAGTATAGGGTTACTTGAAGAAATAGCTAAAGCTTTAAATACTCTTTCTTATGTAATTACTGGCTCGTCAGCTGTAGCTAGCGTAAGTGTGGGTCTTGTTGCTCTTTAGTATGGGGTTGGGGCGCCAGCCTCTTTAACCATTT
>JAFLJL010003441.1:0-20597 GCA_018398815.1 Conus ventricosus | reverse complement strand
TTTTAACAGCTAATCTTGTACGTTGTAGTACATTTCCATATGTTCCCCCAGCCCACTCACCCCTACCCCCACTTTTCCCCTTTCCCTCTTCATTATTGTTATTATCGTTTTTATTTGTATTCTTTTTCATTATTTTTATTATTATTTTTTTGTTTTGTTTTGTTTTGTTTTCATTTCTCTTTATTTTCATTTGATGTTCATTATGATTGCATGACCGCTTTGTTTGCTTGTTTGCTTTCTTACATTGTTTCATTTCATGCATGTTTTTAGACCCTACTCAGGGCGAGGACTGGATGAAAAAAAAAAAAAGCGGCCAGTGCTTATCTATTTCCTCGAAATAAAGAATTGTGTCTTGTCGTTGTCTTGTCTTGTTGCTTAGAAATCAAGCCTCAATTTTAAATTCATACTTGCGCGGAGTTGCTCATAATCCGTTTCCGTCACTGACAGGCAAAGCACACTGCCTTGTGTTTGTTAATGGGAGCCAGGCTGCTTACACTTCGACCAAACGTTCTGCACAAAATTTCCACAAAAACAAGCTCATTTACAAATTTAGGGGGGGGGAGTGGCCTGGATGATAGACAAATATGACTAAACGTCTTTTTTGCAACAGATATGGGCTGATATTAGAGAATAAATATAGCTAATCCGCCCTAGTATAAAAGTAAAAATTATTTCACAGTGTTTTATACGTTATTTTTGTCACTTACGTAAACAATCCTTTGGGTAAATTTAAAATAAACCCGGAACGAAGGACCCCCCCCCCCCCCCCCCCTTAATTTGGGCCCAAATTTCAGTCTTTGTTTTTGGGGAAAGATTTTGCCATTTGTGTATATCAGTTTATAATTAACATATTAAGCACGATCCATATGCTTCTGTGTGTTCAGTTTATATTGTGGATACAGAGTGTAAGAGGGAAGAGACAAGCAGGAGAGAAAGACAGAGGTGAGAGAGACAAAGACAGAAATGAAAGAAAGAGGGAAAAGATGCAGTCACACACACACACACAACACAAAACACACACCACACACACCACACACACACACACAAAACCAAAACACCACACACACACATATCATCATCATCATCTCAATCATCAAAATTTTCACCCTTTTCTCCAGAAAGAAGAACAAAATTCCCTTTTCTGCTCACTGGGAGCAACGGAGCCTATGGCCTCATGTTCCATCCAGCTTAGGCACTGTGAAGGCAAAAACCAAAAACAGTCTTTTTCCCGTTTCATCAGTTTTTTAAGGTAGGGGCAGCCGGTCGGATTCGCTTTCTTTCTTTTTGTTTATCTGCTTTAAAAAAAACAAAATTTTTAAAAAATTTTTCATCAAAATGATACACGGGTTTGTGAATTTTTACGTCACAGTCGGTACCCTGTCCGTATTGACGGCCGTGACGCATATGCTTGCATAATCAGGAAGCCTTCTTCTTGTTTTGATTTCTTCTACTCGGTTAGAAAGAGTTTGGGGTCGGGGGTCGAAAACTGGGGTTTGGGTCTGGTAACCGGAAACAAACCTTTTTTTTCCTTTTTTTGTGTGCCTAAAGGCAATGCAGTGCCATACCATATGCATTAGCAATGGTCTGTACGTACTTGAACATCTGTGTCAACTCGGGTTATGTCGTGGAGGAAGGATTTAGCGCACGCCCAAACACACTCACAGCTTGCTTACGATCTCATTCATATATCATGCATTCGTCACATCAAACCATAGTAAAGTCTATAACTTTACTACACATGATCATAGAACGAAAACTCATGCATTGGATAAAACCCAAAAAAAACATTCTCTTTTTCCCTGAACTTCACAAATCATTTATCTAAAACTCATTGACAACCGGGTATAAATAGATTTCTACTTTACGGGCCCAGGTGATCTTAATATTCACGAATCAATGTCTTTTTTTTTCTTTTCTTTTTCTTTTCACTGTCACTTTCACAACACGACACAATGTGGCATGGTTTTGGTCTGATGGCGCCTGGTCAGGTGAGACTGTTGGCGTTGGTCTGTGGTTCTGCTTGGCGAAGTGACGCTGCCAGGTATGAGGTCGAACCCCGGTTAGGATAGAACAGTGACTATCAACATCGATCTGTTCTCCTTTCTTTCTTCCTGCATTAACGCATTGCACTCTCTCCTCTCTCTTCTAGTCTGCTTTATCAAAATGGACATGGTTGCTTTTCTTTCTTTTTTTTTTCTTTCTTTTTTCTTCTTTAAATTTAGCAACTCTCTCTCTCTCCACATCCTCCTCAGTCTTCCTCTGCAGACTATCTCATGCTAATCTCTCAACTGGTTCTTTCTCTCCTCCCTCATCTCTTGCTTTTCTCTCAAGCGACCTAGAACCTCCCTCTCTCTCTGTTTCTCTGTTCGTTCTCCCCCTCGTTCTCTCGTTCTCTCACTCTCACATCCTCTTTATCGTTCCGATCTCTCCAAAAAGGGCGAGTACCATTGGTCAGTATTTTTACCCCCTGACACCCCGAAGTTATTCCTCTAATTCATTGGTATTCAAATCAGGCAGTCATGCCTACACGTCTTACTCTCTGTGGTGGTCAATTGGTCATTTAATTGATTAGCTAGATTTCACCCCACCACACCTACCTTCCCCCCTTTCCTACTTAACTGGCCCCGTGTGGCTTAAGTCGTGGACACGGGTCAGTGTAAATTGGCTAGCTGAGTCTGGGGGGGGCGCCACGACGTCTGATTAACAATGACGCTGGTTCACAAAGTGGCCAGATGAGCCTGAGCCAGGCTCTACGACTCGTCTCGCTAGACATCGAGGCGTCGGTCAAAACGGCTTTAGTCAGTCTGGGTGGATCGGACCGTCTCCGTGAAGCCTCTCCACTAAGCTTAATTGGCCGGATCCGAACCATGGGCCCGGTCTACGTGGCCCCAAGATGTCTGCTTTTGGGGACTTTGTCCAGTCGAAGTGGCCGGCGACTCCCCAATTTGGGGTTGTTCTTTTTTTGTCCGTGACAATTTCCCCTTGCAAAGACCATGCTCCGCATTGTCTCAAACAACGGTACAAAAAAACAACACCGACTTTGCTGACACACAGCTACACGTGAAAAGTTTTTAAAATACTTTAAAACCCAAGTTTTATAAGTTATAAAATACATCATTAGTGAATACCACTCCAATGAGTTTCATTGACGTGCGCTCTTGCGTTATTTCAACTCTTTTTATAACGACCTCTGTGCGCACTTATGCAATTCCCCTACTTGCGGATTTGCCACATCTTCTCTTCACAATTCCTATGAAAAGCACAATATAATATGCTCACGATCCATGACACTTCACTGAGGAATCTCCATCCTCACTTATTGCAAATAATGTATCACTACCAAGCGACTGTATGCCCCAAGATAACTACAATTCACATGAACAAGTTCCCCAAAGAAAATATGAACAAGTCAACACACAAAAATATGAACATAGCCAATGGGAATGAACCATATCCAATCAACATAATGGAATCAACCATATTATAAACAAAGCCCCCTGGATAGGGACTGGACTTCCTTGAGTTGCAGCTTGCCAGATACACGGCTTAAATATCAGCCCGACATTCTGTCGCCGGGAATGTACTGCACTCGGTACCTGTAGGGCTGCAGTGCCATTGCCCAACGCAAAACCCCTGCTGTTTTTCAGCTGTGCCTCTGCAGGAATTTGAGTGGTTGGTGATCTGTCTCTATCCCCGAACTCTTTCCCTACAAGTATTTGTGGAACTTCTGCACGGCCCACACGACAGCTAAACACTCCTTCTCCACCGTTGCGTACCTTTCTTCACACTTTGTCAACTTCCTGCTAGCATATCTCACAGGAAACTCGACCTTTTCCCTGCTCCTGCAGAAATACTGCACCTATCCACCACTGATGCATCGTCCGCAACAAAATGGTTTGGACATATTGGTGCTTCAAGATGGGAGGGGAAACCCTAGTCTTTCCAACCCCGTCTGCGTGCTTGCTTGCAGCGTCTGACCATTCGACCACTGCGGGTTTCCCTCCCTTGACCAATCACTGAGAGGACTCGTGATTGCAGCAAAATTTGGGACAAACCCCCTATAAAACCCCAATAAAACCTAGCGGGACTCCTGACTTCTGTTTTGGTCTTTGGTCTCTCTGAATTCATCATTTCTCCACCTTTCCTCTTTCCCGGCTGCTTTGTGTCGCCTCCGACAACAAAACCTAGAACCCCGGCTTGGAAAACCAACCTGGCATTTTGTTGGTCTGGCTGTGAGATTGGCTTTCCTCAACCCTCTCTAAACTGCTCCTAGCTGCCTCATATGCTCCTCCCATGTCTCGGATTGCTATCAGAATGTCATCATGAAATTCCAACACCTTCCAATCCGTCAATAGCTTCCTCATCATTCGAGAGAAGACTGCAGGTGCGTTGCCCAAATCCCAAAGGGAGAAATCGCCACTGGATAGCCCATAGGAGTGGAGAATGCTGTGACTTCCTTTGAGTCCTCCCTCAAGGCTATTTGCCAGTAACCCTTGCTCAATCGATCCTGGTGAAATATGGCTCTTGCTTGTGGGGATTGAGCGAACAGGTTTTCCCATGTTGGGTATGACCTTTTGCATCGACTTGGTGACACTGTTCAGACGTCTATAGTCGACACAGAATCGATGCTCACTGACTTTTTCCTCACTAGACGACGGGTGCACTATTGATGATTTGGACGGTTCAATCACCAAGGTCCAACATCTTTTCTACCTCCTCCTCGATCACTTTGCTTGGTGGCATATGGGATGGGTAGGCTTTCACATGTACGGGTTTCTGTGATGTCAACTCCACCGTACATGCTCTAGAGTTGTCCTGCCTGGTTTATCAGTCAGGGACGCCTATACTGTTCTAGGAGCCCCCAACTTCCTCTGTCTCCTATGTCTAGCCTTCATACAGTGACACATCCCCGTATGATTTCCCTGGAAACTCAGGCAACAAAATTCCCCCTTCTTCTGCTGGGTCTCCCTCACCTCCCTCAATGATTCTGCTGCGCCCATGTGCTGACTTCACGCTGATATATTGCGGAGGGAAATTTGCATGGAAAAGTTTTGATTTCCCATTCACATCGATTCGGTAGTCCTGATCTACCTTTTCAATGATGGTGAATGGTCCCTTCCAATGCATCAGCAGCTTGTTGTGATCCGTGGAAGCAGTAACAGGACTTGGTCTCCCACCTTGAGGAATTGCTTCCTCACCTTCCCGTCATACGCTTCTTCTGGACGACCCTAGCTCCCGCAAACTCTCCTTGCGACCTTACATGTCTCCTCGAGCCTATTGCGTAAGTCTACCCCATATGATATGTGGTTTTGACTTCTTCGGACTCCTGTTCTCCGGACCACAACTCTTTGAGAATGCACACGGTCCCCGAACTGTCCGCCCATACAGCAGCTCAAATGGCGAAAAGCCTGTGCTTTCCTGGGGGCTTCCCTGTAGGCAAACAGTGCCGGGGAAATGTAGCGGTCCCAATCTGCTGGCCTTTCCCCACGAGCTTCTTTAAGATGCCCTTCAGCACACCGTTGAATCTTTCCCCCAAGATTGCATTGTGGATGGTATGGGGTAGTGAGCAGCTGTGTGATCCCTAGCAGCCTGTTGACCTCCCTCATCACGCCTGAGGTGAACTGTGACCCCTGTCACTGAGAATTTTGTGCTGGCACACCCCCGCGAGAGAAGATGTTACCAGCCCTTCAGCGACCCGTTGCGTATCTCGCCTTTCAATGCAACCCCTTCTGGGTATCTGGTCGCGTAGTCCACAAGTGTCAACACATACCTGTGCCCAACCTTTGGACAGGGCGCGATTGGGCCAATAGGTCAACAGCCACCCTCCTGAATGGTGTGTCAATTAAAGGAGGCTGTTTAAGAGGGCTTCCCCTTACCCCCCTTGTGGCTGACCTTTTACACACGGGCACATGACATGCAGAAACGCTTGATGTCTGCCATTGCTCCTGGCCAATGGAAAGTCATCAAAGATTCGGTCAGCTGTTTTGTGGTGCCCAGATGACCCGCCAAAGAGCGACTCGTGACCACTGACATGACAGTGTCCGATAAACCTGCTGGTACCTCTAACTGAGTGGTCACCTTACCCGTCTTC
The DNA here is from genome assembly GCA_018398815.1 of Conus ventricosus. Lineage (NCBI taxonomy): Eukaryota > Metazoa > Mollusca > Gastropoda > Neogastropoda > Conidae > Conus > Conus ventricosus. Next base: position 14,506 of record JAFLJL010003441.1, on the reverse strand, counting down.
CCTTGGTGAACATCGGTCAACAGCCCGCCTTTCACAAGGAATTCTGTTCACCTCCTCTAACCTCCCGTTTCTCTCACCTCTTGCCAACTCCCAAGACTTCACGAGCGAAGGGTCTTGTTCCTGTTTCTGCCTAAACTCATCAGGCGACACGTCTATGCCCCACTTCCTTCCGGAACAACTAACGGTTTAACAACCTTTTCCTCCTTCTTGCTCCGTGTCTGAACTGCTGCCCCGTAGCAGTCAACACTCAGGTCCCCTGGATCCCTTGCCCTGGAATATTTCCAATGATCAAATCGTGAAGGGGTTTCTCCATCACCAAACCGCAGACAACTGCTGAGAAGTAAGGGGTACGTACTTCTATTTAGCAACTGGAAAAACTCCCTCACAGTGCCATCGATTAGAGTACAGGTCTGGATTTGCCCCGTCAAATCCCCTTTATCGACCCGCGTTGTTCGTACTACCCCATGAACAACCAGTGTCTCGTAAACTTTCACCCTCTGCTGGCCAATCCACCCCCTTTTTCCATGGTAACGAACCACTCAGCCTAGTGCCCTCCATCCCCGACACTGACTGCTGCAGTGTAGCCAAAAGGTGCACTCCACCCCCTTCAGACTGAACCCTTTTGGTTCCATGCTGGTCGTTTCCCTTGACGGGCCCTTATCCCCCTCTTGCAAGGCTGCTGCCTCTGGAACCTCATGCGACAATCCCTCGCCAACTGTCCCTTCTTGTGACAAATGAAAAAACTAATCTCCTTTGCCCTTCCTTCTGCCCACCACTGGGTTTGCGGACTTTGAGAAAACCCCTGGTCTCCTTGCACTTTCTACCTGTGCCTAGCACCTGTTTCCCCCTGCACCTTCGTGCCCAAAGTGCCTCTTATACACTCTGCGAACTTCAACAACTTCTGCTGTCTTGGCTGTCTCTCTTTCAAAAGTATGGTTAACTCAGGGGCCCCAACCTGACAAATCTGTTCTTTCATAACTAGCTCTTTCAACTCAGCGAACTCCTTCTTCGTACCACTCAACTCTAACCATTTCCAAATAGTGATCTAGACGTGCACCAAACTGAGTGTCGTTTTTACCTGCTTGTAATTTAGCTGAACGAAATTTCTTCCTGAACCCCTCTCTGTGAGGTCAAAACCTTTCATCAACGATTCTTCACAGCGCCGAAATCAGATGTTGTTCCCCTGGTAAAAGCAGTTTAAAATTTGTAATGCCTTACCCGTCAATAGCGCTGACAAAATGACTGCCCACTCTTCTGAAGGCCCAACCTGACTGGTCGCAACGTTCGAAACGACTGATGTATGCATCAATCGAACGGTTCTTCGAGAATTTTTGGGAACTTGGTCGGGGGCATAGCTGCGCACCGAGTCACTGGAAATGAACTCCCATCCTCGGTGGTCTCCCTTTGCATTCTCACTTTCTCCAACTCTAATTGAACCTTTAATCTTTTTGTTTTCTTCCTAGCCCGTTATCATTAGCCTGAATCCTTAATCTTTCTGTTTCCTGCGCTTGCCTTATTCTCTCTGTTTCCTGCGTTGCGCTAGCTTTAGTCCTTTCCTGCTCTGCTAATGCTATCTCTACGGCAAAAACGGGTCTTTCGCGCGTTTTATCCCTTTCCCTTTTTGCTGGTTTTCAACGAATGCTCGCAACTCATCTCCTGGTAACCTAAATCACGAGCGACGCTCACAAGTTGTTCAAAAGGGGTGTTCTTTTCTTCCGCCATTATATCTCTTTTTTTTTTTTTTTTTTTTTTTTTTTTTTGGAACAAGATTTTTTTTACTACGACAGCCAAATGGTGGTTTCCGATACGAGTGACGTAATAGCGCAATCCTAAGAATGATAATATTAGCTTGGGACAACGTAGTTAGTTTTTATAAGACGCCAGCGCCTGACCCAAATTGAGAGCGAATTATAGGCAATCTGTGCGAAATAGTACTCTGGGGCTGAAATGCCAAGCCTGTATTAACTATCTTGGAAGCAATGCCAAGCCTAGTATTTAACTATCTTGGGAACATACAGTAAGACAACCCCTTGTCTTAGGATTACAATACTTGAAACCCACCCAGCTTCCTCTCTGGAAGTTGAACAAATTATAATAAAAAGGGCCAGAATATCCTGGCAAGCTCGCCAATAAATTGTCAACCTCGGGTTATGTCAGTGGAGGAAGGACTAGGCACAGCCCAAACCACTCACAGCTTCCTTACGATTCAAATTTATATATCATGCATTCGTCACATCAAAACACTAGTAAAGTCTAAACTTTACTACACATGATCATAGAACGAACATCAATGCAATGGAATCAACAAATAAAAATTCTCTCTTTCCCGAACTTCACAAAATCATTTATCTAAACATCATTGACTAACCCGGGTAATAAAAAGATTTCTACTTTACCTGGCCCGGTGATCTTAACTATTCACGAATCACTTGTCTTTTCTTTTTTTTTTCTTTTTTTTTTCACTGTCACTTTCACAAAACGAACAACTGCTGGCACTGGTTTTGGTCTGATGGCGCCTGGTCAGGTGAGACGTTGGCGTTGGTCTGTGGTTTTGCTTGGCGAAGTGACGCTGCCAGGTATGAGGTTTGAACCCGGGGTTTGGATAGAAAGTGACTATCAACTCGATCTGTTCTCCTTTCTTTCTTCCGCATTAACGCATTGCACTCTCTCTCTCTCTCTTTAGTCTGCTCTTATCAAATGGACATGGTTGCTTTTCTTTTCTTTTTTCTTTTTTTTTTTTCTTCTTCATTAATTAGCAACTCTCTCTCTCTCCACATCTCTCCTCAGTCCTTCCTCTGCAGACTATTCATGCTAATCTCTCAACTTGGTTCTCTTCTCTCTCCCCTCATCTCTCTGCTTTTCTCTCAAGCAGACTAAACCTCTCCCTCTCTCTGTTTCTCTGTTGTTCTCCCCTCGTTCTCTCGTTCTCTCACTCTCCATCCTCTTTATCGTTCCGTCTCTCCAAAAAGGGCGAGTACCATTGGTCAGTATTTTTACGCCCTGACACCGAAGTTATCTCCCTCTAATTCCATGGGATATTCAAATCAGGACAGTCACGCCTACACGTCTTACTCTCTGTGGTGGTCAATTGGTCATTTATTGATTAGCTAGATTTCACCCCCACCACACACTACTTCCCCCCTTTCTACTTAACTGGCGCCGTGTGGCTTAAGTCGTGGACATGGTCAGTGTAAATTGGCTAGCTGAGTCGGGTGGGCGCCACGACGTCTGATTAACAATGACGCTGGTTCCACAAAGTGGCCAGATGAGCCTGAGCCAGCTCTACGACTCGTCTCGCTAGACATCGAGGCGTCGGTCAAAACGGCTCTAGTCAGTCTGGGTGGATCGGACCGTCTCGTGAAGCCTCTCCACTAAGCTTAATTGGCCGGATCCGAACCATGGGCCGGTCTACGTGGCGCCAAGATGTCTGCGTTTGGGACTTATGTCCAGTCGAAGTGGCCGGCGACTCCCAAGTTGGGTTGTTTCATTTTTTTGTCCGTGACAATCTGCACGATCAGTTCAGCATAAAAAAGACATGTCTGGCTGGACAATTTCTTACAATCTTTCCAATTATTTCACTTTTTGACTGCTATTTAGAGTAGTTGGAGTTAATGTGAACATTTTTATGTAATTGACCCACTGGATAGTGACACCTACCAGTTTCACCTTGACCTAATTTCACTGTATTACTACAGTTATTGTATTAGGAATTAATGTGAACCATTTTATGATGTGGTTGACCGCTGGTCAGTGACACTAACCACTGGTCAATCACAACAAAAATAGTTACATGAATTCCTAACGCAGTAATTAGCAGTCAAAATGTGAAAATAAGGTTAAAATGACAACTGGTCAGTGACGGTAACCACTGGTCAACCACAATTTGTGGCGTGTGTGTGTGTGGTCGGATTTTCCGGGTCGTATAGTGACCACGAGACCAGGGCTTGTATGACAACAGAACTGAAGACTTTTTTTTGGCAATTTGATGAATGAGGCAGATGATAACGATGAGGATGATATACTGTGGAGTTCCACTTCGGTCTGCGACTACGTGACAGGGCTGTACTCTGCGTTTCCTTTCACACAGACAGAACTTGTAGTTAGGGAAAGCCAATTAGACAATCACAGCGCGCGGGGTTTAAAGTATGAAAATTTAGGCTAAACAGCCAATCATTTCTGGAGTTTAATCTTATTTACATATCATTCCCCGATTTGACTGTCTAAATTTGCCCCAAGAATACAGGCCCTGGCGTTACCCCCGGCTGTTAACTACAGACACCTGCAGGGGTAGATCATGAAACTGCAGCAACACTCGCATTAAGTTGATGAATCTCGACTGCGTGGTTTCAGTTTTCCCGCTGAGCCCACAAACCATTCACTCTGGGTTAAGTCAATCCAGGACTGAACAATCCGCCCCGTTAGGATCGAACCGGACCTCAAAGCTAATAAAAGTCAATCAGCAAAATTTGGGGCCAAAATCACCACCAGCCCAATGGCACTGACCACGGGTCAACCACTTTACAAATTGTTCACATGAACTCATACTACACTTATTAGCAGTCAGTGAATTTGGGGCCCAAACTGACCACTGGTCGGACAATGACCACTGTCAATCACTTCAAAAATTTGTTCACATAAACTCGTATTACTTTAAAACACTTTTTTTTACACATCAACAATTACCTTTGTTTTTATACATTATGATATGACATTGGGTCATGCCCACTGGTCAGTAGACGCTGCCCAAACTGGTCAGCAACGTCCAATTATGTTCCCCATGACGTTCTACACTAATTAGCACCCAAAACTGTGAAATGAGGCCAAAATGACCATCGGTCAAGGCACTGACCACTGGTCAGCAACGTCTAAAATTGTTCGCATGAACTCGTTTCTTTCACTAACTGGCAGTCAAACAGTGAAATTAGGCAAAAATTACCACTGGTCAAGGACACTGACCATTGGTCAGCAACGTCATAAATTGTTCACCTGAACTCTTTTCTACACTCACTAGCTGTCAAACAGTGAATTTTGGGCCAAAATGACCACTGGTCAATGATATTGACCACTGGCAGAACGTCATTAATTGTTCACATAAACTCGTTCTACACTAATAGGCCAAATGCCCATCGACCCAGTGACCCTGGATAGAAATAATACAAAGAAAGAGGACATAATTTCACACAGGGATCATTTCACTAGATAGTCGCAACGCGAAGCTACTAACTTCGAAACTTTTACTATTACTACTATTTTCCCTAAAATCACTGCTATAATTTCATAAGTTAGTAGTATTACTACTATCTTATGAAAATTATAGTAGTGTTTTCAGAAAAATAGTAGTACTAGTAACGTTTCAGAAGATAGTCGCCTGACAGACGTGTAGCGAGAAAAATTTTTGAGGCGACAGGCGCCGCGAGGGATGGATCGTCCAACTACAAGGCAAGGCAAGGCAAGGCAAGGCAATTATTTTATTTCATACCCAAAATGGGGAAACGGAAATATAAAGACAATATTCACACAAAATGAATAATCGCACATCAGAACAGAGTGAAAATCCATAACCAAGTAAGCAAAATAAACGACAAACGACGCAAAACAATATTAAGCATAAATGAAAATTTCATAGACAGTTTTTCCTATACATAGTGCAAACTTTGTGTAATGTTGTAATTTAGTTATATGAATTATTGGAAAAATCTATTTATAACTGTAATATAATAATACAGCTCTAGTAAGCTTCGCCACTCCTCTGTTCCCCCAACACAGGCGGGAGAACGGGTAGAGAGAGAAAGAGTGCTAGTGGCTAGCTCAATAGGTTTGAGCTCAAGGGCGCGGGGCTGGGACAAAACAGCCCTGGCTTACACAGAAGAGAGAGAGAGAGAGAGAGAGAGAGAGAGAGAGAGAGAGAGAGAGGCTTTGCTGAATAACTGACTTGTGATGGGAAGGAGGTTGACAACGGTATTCCAAATAAATCTCTCTCTCTCTCTCTCTCGCTCTCTCTCTCTCTCTCTCTCTCTCTCTCTCCTCTCGGGGGGTGAGACGATCTCACGGTGTTGATAGCACGCATGTTTTCGCCGCTCTCAGAAATTTGGAGTATTTGGTTAATTAGCCCAATAATTAGCGATCTTGAAAGTGGATATTCATGCAGTGTGGTATGTGACGTTGGGGCTGATCACAGAGGTATATTTTTTTGTGACTGTCAGTGCCCATGCCGGTGGACCGTGTGTTTTCCCGTGTCAGGTGGGCCTGTTTCTGGCCATTTACCTGACCTCAGGGCAAAGCGGTCAGGTTTGTGTTGATCTTTGCGCACGAGACTGTGGACAGTGGGGAACAGACTGGAAAACGTGTTGTTTGTGTTTGTCGCGCCTACCTTCTGTGTTGTGGCGATGTTGAACTGAACCCGGGCCCAACGGATTCGCGATCGCCCTTCCCAGCAAGTGAATGCGGAAAAAAGAACGGCACGACAGCGCCATCGGTACCAGTTTCAGCGGACGGGAGTAGCGCAAACCGATCGTCCCCTCTCTTCATGTAGGGATTCCTCAACTGCCCCTGTGGATGTTCTCTCTCAGATAAAGGAGGCATTGAGAGTGCAAGAGGAGAGATCTAAATCTATAGATACTAACCTGCCTTCCATGCGGAATGATTTGAGTGACATTAAGACTGATCTTGGGCTACTCACAAAAAAGAGGGGATGAAATTGGCAGAAGATGTGACGGCTAGAAAGAGACAAAACAAGGTTAGTTGCACTGCAAAAAGAAACAAAAGAAGATATCATAACCTATTCAGTATTTGCACGGGAAATAGTGACAATCTCCAGAATGTGTTCTCCGACATCGAGAGGGTGAAGCAGAGGTGGATACACTTAAAGAAAATTGTGGAAGCTTGAAAGTTTTTCTCGAAGAGACAATCTCAAATGTATGGTGTCCCCCAAGAAGAAGCGTTCGAAAGTTACGAAACCATGTGCCAGAGTAGTAACTGATGTTCTGAACAGTGTGACAGGCCCAAAAAAGAATGGACCAACTAATGATATCGCTCGAGCGCACAGAGTGGGTGAAGTAGAGATGGCCGACCGAAAACCAATGATTGTCAAGTTCAAATCGATGGAAGGCAAAAATGACGGTGATTACCAATCGTGACTATCGTGAAAGACTGAGGGCAAAGGGAGTGACTGTGGCTAATGACCTGACCAGAAAGCAGGCGTTGGTGTCGAGGCCGAAAAAGAGGCAAGGTGGCCTACTTTAAAAAAGGGCCAATTAGTGGGGGGCCCAAAACCCCTGACCCAGAACCTACGCTGAGGTGGTGGCTGCCAAAGATGACCAGTGACCAATGGGGATGCTGCAACGACAACTACCGTCACCAGCGCAGCAGTCAAGGAAGCGACAACCAACGCAACAGGGGGCAGAGGTCAGCAGGCGAAAGAACGCGGAAGCCGTGAGGGGGTTTCCCCTCATCGCTTTAAACCAGGGCAGCGAGACCAGCTCACGGAGTACACGTGTGCAGTGTGGAGGTACGGTGGTGAGGAGGATACGGGGCGTGGGGGACAGAGCAACACGGGTCTTCGTCGGTTTTTCCCCCCCCACTCCTCCTCCCCCCTCCCAACAGGAGCTTGAACTGGTCATCCCTCCCAAGGCGATCAACACGGCAAGTGCGTAGGACAGGCCGGACATCTTTTAAATATGAAATTTCTTGTTTATAAGTTGAAAATCTATATAAAAGATTAGTGATGTTTCTTTCATTGATTACATTTCTAAGTTTGATGTTGTCTGCATGACAGAAACTTTTGTCGATGAGCTGTTTGGGCTTTAGTGGTATATTTTCCCTGATTATATCAAATTTGCTGCTCCTGCAAAAAAGCCCTTTCTCGACACGGAAGACACTCAGGCGGTGTGTTGCTCATGAGCCGAAATCCCAAACTAAATTCGTCTCAGCTGTCAATGTCAATTGTGAAAATGTAGTTGCTGTCAACATAAACAAGTCTGTTTTTCAAAAGTGACAAAGATGTACTTCTGGTTGCATGTTATATTGTGCCAGAAAATGGGCCCCTATATAAACGATGGCAATTAAGGATGGTATAAATTTAAATTTTGGGAAAAAAGTTTAATACACGTCCTTCAAAAAGGGTAATGTGATTTGATGCTTATGGGTGACTTAAAAGCAAGAAAAGGGGGTGAACAGCCAAGGATGGAAGACAAGAGTAATTATACACCATGTATGGATGATAATGAGGATGATGATGGTAATGAAAGAGGAATCATGGAAGAGGAACTCGAAAGATAACGTTGTGAATAATTTGGTCAGTCGCTGTTGAATTCTGTTACATGTTTAACTGTGTCATTTTGAACGGCTGTTTTGACAATAATTCTGGGGGCGATTTTACTTTTGTTTCACCCATGGTGCAAGGTGATTGATTATGTCATTATGTCAAAAGACATGTTGTCTGCGTGCAGCTGTGATTATGTGTTTGGGGATCGAATCGATTCCTGGCACTTGCCTGTAGAATTTATTTGGGAAAAATGTGGAGCAAGAATTCATTCAGTTACGTACAGTTCAAACCAGTAATGAGAATCACTATGTATGGTCAGAGGAGTAATTTGTACATTTAAACAAAATGAGCAAAAATCTGCTGATTTCAAACAAAATTTAGATAACGCTTAATTTAGTTCTTGATACAGATATCGATGCTTCTCTTGAAATAGTTACAAAGTCGTTAGCAGCCAGCTGCGTGTATGATGAGAACAACGGAAATAAGAAGAGAAAGAGTGACTGGTTTGAATGCTGAATGTCACCGTAAAAAGAAAGTAGTTGGGGGTTACTATGGAAATTCAAGCGAGCAAAGCGACAAAGAATGCACTTCAACGAAAAAGAGAGGCGTTTCGTTAAGGAAAGAAAGGAATAAAGTATTTGTTAAACCAAAAGAAAACAGAAAATGATCAAGCAAGGTTGATTAAATTAAAGCAGTCAGTACAAGATTCTAAACTATTCTGCAGACAGTCAGGGCTGTGAACACAAAATCAGTGATCTCCAATTCTATACCTATAGATCAAATGGTACGAACATTTCTTTTTCACTCTTAATGAATTAGATTTTAATGTCACATCATGAAAATGCGAAGTCAATAGTGATGAACAAACATTAGGTGTTTCTGATGCATCAATTTAATGAAGCGATTTCAGTCAAGAGTCCTTGCCAGTATTGGTCATCTCAAGTCTGGGAAAAGCGCAGGCCCTGCAAAATCATAGGTGAAATTTGAAACATGCAAATGTTGTTGTTATCGATTTCTGGTTGTCTTTTCCCAAAAAATTGTTTGAAACATGGAATTTCCCTAAACAATGGTCCGATCCCTTATCGTACCAATATATAAAAAAAGGAGACGTTAATCACCAGATAATTATCGTGGCATAGCCTTAACAGTTTTTGTAAGTAAAGTTAAACCCCACATTTTAACGAAAAGGCTATCCATATTGGCAAAAGAAGAAAAAAAATTCTTGAAGAGCAGGGAGGTTCCGAGCAGGGTTAAAAGTACAATTGACCATATTTTCACCCTCTATGCTATTATACAGAAGTCTCTACAAAAGAATTCTAAACTGTACGTTGCATTTTATCGATTCAAAAAAGCGTTTGACTCGTGAACAGGAATCACTGTGGCAGTTTTTAGGAGGAATGGTGTGAATGGCAAAATGTATAGGGGCCTTAAGAATAATTTATGATTCTGTGTTGGCTTGTGTTCGTGACAAATGTTGTTATTCTGATTTTTTCAATTGTCCCAGGGGAGTGAGACAAGGTTGCCTACTGAGCCCCATATTGTTTCCTTTTTTTATTAATGAAATTTGCTGTAGAATTGTCTGTGACTGGAAAGCATGGAATACAATGAAATTTCCTGGGCAGCCGAAATCTTTCTTCTCTTGTTTGCAGAGACGATGTCATACTGTTTCGAATACAATAATAGGTCTTCAGAACCAGCTTGACAGTTTAAAAGAAGCAGATGAATACATCTGAGTATTAATCTTAAAAGACAAACGTAATGGTGTTTAGAAAGGGAGGTCATTTGGCTGCCAGGGGGAGATGGTCTATGGAGGTAAAGAAGTGATGGTTACAAATTCTTAAAAAATTTGGGGAATGGTTTTACCACAAAATTAAGTATTGGTAGCAGTTTATTAGACGCTGTAGAAAGGGAAGAAGGGGTAATGGACATATTGAGATCCAAGAGAAAATTGAACACCGGGGATGTAGATCTGTTTTGGGAAAATATTGACACACAATAAGCCCATATTAACCTCGCAGCTGAAGTGGGGGACTGGAAGAAGATAGGAAAAAAGTTGAAAAGGCATACCTTTGCAATAAAAAGACTTTTAGGGCTTCCCCTCCACACTTCTAATACTTTTGTTTAGGCGAAACAGGAAGATATCCCTCTGTTTCGAATGTCTGTAAAATGTATTAAATATTGGCTAAAACTTACTAACCTACCACTGTCGAGAATTTGCAGACAGTCATATGAAAATGCTTGTTATACAACATGAATCTGTCACTTAAATTGGGCGTCAAAAGTTAAGAGAATTTTATGTGAGAATGGATTTTGGATTGTAATGGGTAAGCCAAGGTGCAGGTTGTGAGTATGGTTTTATTAGTGAATTCAAAGATAGACCTATCTCCTGCTATAAAAAGCATTGGCATTCAGAATTGGAAGCTAATGAAAAATATAGGTGGTTCATTCTTTCAAAAATGTTTTCAAGCAGAAAAAAATTATCATTTTTATTGAACGTAACACATCTGCGCCGTAGCTGGCCAGATGAAATAGTGGTTTTGTGTCCCTTGAACACTCTTCACAAGGGCCCCAGGCTCGCACGGGGTGATTGTTTTGTCGTTTAAAAGAAATCTGCCGCGGAAAAGGCCATTGGCCACAACATAATAGAAACTATGAAGAAGATAAATTGGCGGGGTTTTATGTCCAATACCCGACAGTCCTTTTCTTTGTATGAGATTGAAATATAAACAAACGAACCCGTTCCCTTTGAATGAGACATAAACCGAGGTTCCGTGTGTGAACGCACGCACAACCAAACTTCACACACGACGATTCGCTCTTGAAGATTGTCAAATTGTGATAACGGATTTTTTAGAGAGGTAGAAAAGTTCTGTTCTTGGTGCAAGGACAAAATTTTCTGGACCTCAATGTTACAAAAACAAAAGAACTGCTTATCGATTTCCGTAAAACCACCACCAGTTCCAAAACTTACTATTGATGGAGAAACTGTTGAAAAAAGTTGATGAATACCGATATTTAGGACAGTTTTTAGATAAAAAGCTTACTTTTGACAAAAATGTTGAAAACTGTACACAAGAAAAGTCAATCTAGAATATTCTGCTTGCAAAAACTGAGAAATATTGGTGTTGCTCCTGAGATTCTACAAACCTATTATCGATGCTGTGTTGAATCGTTCTTACCATTTTTTTATGTGCTGGTATGGGAGTTGAGTTTTGCGATGTAAGAATGGCTGAATGATGTTGTGAGTGTGTGTAGTAAAGTTGTGGGTGCAAGACAAACCATTTGAAAGCGTTGTACGACGGGAGAGTGCTGAACAAGCCAGCAGATAGCCAGTGATGATAGCCATGTTTTGGCTAAGCATTATAAAACTGTTACCATCAGGACGCCGGTACCAGAACCTTGAAAAGTGAAAACAAAAAGCTCAAAAACTTTATTTCCCGTCATCCATCTTTAAATCAGTAACCTTTATCATGCAAAATTTTTTTTTTAACCTATGAATTCCTGAATTTGTATTAGGTGAGAGTGCGCAATGTGCATGTTTGTGTGCGCATGCGTGTGCACATGGAGGTATGTTTGTGTATGCATGTGTGCGCGCGCGCGAGGGGGCAAGTGGTGTGGGAGCGGGGAAAGGGATGGATACCTGTCTGTGAGTGTGGGGAAAGTTTGTGCAAACTTGTGTATGTGCAGGGTGTATTTGTGGGGCTGTAAATGGTCATAAATATCATTATACACAAATTTGTTTGATTTAAATCTTTAAAATTTACATTTATAAGCATTTTTATTGTGATTTTATTTCTCTCTTGATAATATACAATGTAACTGATGTGACTATGTATGAATGTGGGAAATAAATGATGTTATGTAAAAATAATGTGCAAGAGTTTATGAAATGATTTTGTCCTGTGATGTGGATAAAAAAATTATTTTTTTTTTTTTTAAATTTGCTTTGTGTTTGGTCGGTTTTGTTGCTGTGTTTTTTGTGTGAAATGCACCGGACCAAATTTCTCATGATGAGATAAAAAGTGTTTCTTATCTTTCTTATCTTATCTTATCTTACTTCCCCGTCAAATGCTATCACCAACTTCGGAAGAGAAGGCCAGTTTGGCCCTTGGCATGGGTGACACGTTACACATAGCATGCACATTCCCCGAAGCGAAGTATGGCTGCCTTAATGGCGGGATAAAAATAAAACGGGCATACACACAAAAGTGTCCAGAATCTTCAACTCGATGAAGGTGGACACTCAAAAAAAGAAGAAAGAAGAAGAGAAATCGGTTATGAATTTCAATATGAAATAAAGAGTCCATTTCTTTTAACGACCATGATAGTTAATATCAGGCAACGTATTTCAACAAAACGACAAAAAATATCTTCCAATCCATTAGCTGGTTAACAGCAAGTTGAAAGGAATGGTTGTGTGTGTGTGTGTGTGTGTGTGTGTGTGTTTTGTGTGTGTGGTGTGTGTGTGGTGTGTGTGGGTTTTTTTAATTTATTTTAAAAATTAAATCATCAACGCTTTTTAAATGGATGCTTAACAAAGGCGTCACACCGTTTCTCAGCCTTTCTCACTAATACACTCCATGAAAATCATGTCAATGAAATGCATTCAAGATGTGTTTTCCATTTTTGACGAACTGACACCGAGCGTGCTATTTTTTCATGTCCAGCCTATATAATCCTTGTTTACTCTCTTGAATAAAGAACGACATTGTAGCCACGATGATAGTTGTTCACTTGAGTATTGCTGAAATTGTCATCTGTGTGAAGGGTTTAGCTCTGTGTGGTTTGTGGTGAACCCTCGAGGAGGTCGATGGATGCACCAGTCCAGCAGGTGGCCCTGATGATACAGGGTTTTTGTTTGGTTGGTTTTTTGTTTGTTTGGGTGTTTTTTTTTTTTGTTTTTTTGTTCTTATAACACAGGTACGGTCATGGACAGGCACCAGCCGCCATGGTGAAGTGGTAAGCTCACGGACTTCTCTCTCTCTCTCTCATCTCTCCTCTCTCTCTCTCTCTCTCTCTCTCATCACTCTCTCTCTCTCTCTCTTCTCTCTCTCTCCTCTCTCTCTCTCTCTCCTCTTCTGTGCCACCAGTGGCATTGAACCCGCAACCAGCTCACCTCCGACCCCTTCCCGCTCCCATCCAATCCTCATCACCTGTCCACAGCCACAGCCTGACCCGTCCCGCCCGAGCCCCGCACCGGCAATCCGCAGGGAGCTGTCAATGTCAAGTCGTCATGAGGCAACCTGTTAGAGGAGACACTGCACCGTTGCCGAATCACCTCGGTGGTTTTCAGTGGCGCCCTGTTAAGATCCAATATACGCGGACACCATCTACTCCGCAACCTCCCGAAGACAATGATTGCTGAGTCGCGGAGCCAGCGTGAGTGAGCTCTCCAAAAAAGCGCCACCCGACCGTCCAACGACAGTCCCCATGAATTTGCCGATACCGGTGACTTCGACAGAACTACACCAAAGTCATGGACGTGGTGAGTGAGATCGACACTGAGGTCCCCTTGAGAGCAGGGCATGAAGGGCCACAGAATTTGACACATTCTTTATGCTGATCAGTGAGGATGATGAAGGTGATACCGCGGACTTCCATTCTGGTCTGAGACTGCATGACAGGGCTGTATTCTGTGCATACTATCATTACAATCCCGCATCAGTCTGCATTGTTCATCAGGAAATCTGAGCAACACTGCCAGAGACGCATCCATTTAAGTCATCTCACCTGATCCCACAGCAAACTCAACTCTGAGTAGGAGCCTGTCGGGGCAGAAATATCCCACAAGTAAATGGAATATACCACAAGTAATGGAAATATCCACAAGTAATGGAAAATCCCACAAGTAAATGGAAATATCCCACAAGTAAATGGAAATATCCCACAAGTAAATGGAAATATCCCACAAGTAAATGGCTCTGATGGGAATAGATCCCACAACCTCCCAGCCAGGAGTGAGCAATTCAAACCACCGGTGGAAAGAGGGAGGGGGGGGCAGAATAGCTCAGTTGGTAGAGCGCCGGACTCGTAATCCAAGGGTTGCGGGTTCGAATCTCCGCCGGCCGTTTCGGTACAGAGTGATTTTTCCCGCGGAGTTAACATTGGTTCTGACCAATGTCCCATACAGTCCTCGAATGAGACTATAAACCGAGTTCCGTGATGTGAACGCAGCTAAAATTTGCCCAAAAACGTCCCCAAAACCCCCACCAATTTCGGGAGAAGGGCCCGTTTGGGTGTTGG
>JAFLJL010003440.1:22500-27371 GCA_018398815.1 Conus ventricosus | reverse complement strand
TCGAGTCTCTAGGCCATCTGCTGGGTTAAAACTGACTCTTTCCCCCCTTCTCCTAGTGAGTGCATACTCAGTGTTCAAAACACATGACCAGCACCCTCCTACCAGCCTTGTTAAACTATCACTCAGTGGTCACTTCACCAATGACCACATTCGTTTCTTGAATGAGTCATACTCACAATTATTTGGGACGCCCGCTACACTAGTCAAGCCACATGAAATTCTTCCTTTAGTTGTGGCACGGGAAATGATTCATATCACTAACTACATGCGATGGAGCGTCACATGCCTTGATGTGAGGCTACGTCACATGACACTAAGTAATTGATCCTGAATTGTGACCGATACTGGGTCACTAACGGTCGGATTGTTAGTTTGTTCGTTGAAGTGAATATGATTATAATCCTATTAAATCATTGTCTTAGAGACCCAGATGGGAAATGAAGTCGTGGGTATGTAACTCAGACAGTATAAATCACTTTTATGAAGGAACGGTTATAATTATGTTCGTGGCTGTCGATGCAAGTGGAAAGTCAATGAAATTGGTTTAAATGTGTAATGGAACATTTCTGGTGTGAGAATCTTGATGTCAAGGTGGCTGGTTGTATAAGTCATGATTTAAAATTCCAATTAGCTGTCGCACTTTGGGTGGTGACATGTAAACACTGAGAACCATTTACTTTAGTGAAGCAACAAATAAGTATAACTGTATTCTTCTGTGGTAGTAAGACATTTCCTTTTGCACAGGGTTCCGGGCGAGTTTTATGTACCTCCCCTACACGGCAAATCCGTGAGGGTCGGCCTCTCAGGTGGTGGGAGTTGGCACCGCCATCTCCACTGTCATCCCTGCCCACTTCTCTGCCGGAGTGGGGACGCACCCGGGCCGGCAGGATGCGTTCCGGTCGGGACGTCATCTCCCTTCCACAGTCCGAGGGTGTGGCAGTTCCTCTGACTTCATCTGTCTCTTCAGGGTGGCAAGCGTCTTGAGGGCCCACCGCAGTATTCCATCAGCGTGTGACTCGCGGGTGTGGTTGGTGCCCGGTAGGGAGGGAACCGCGTTCTTCGACGTGTCACAACGTTCCTCTCCTATTTTCGTATCAAGCGCTTCAGTGAAGGTTTTGTGTTTTGGCGGTGCATTAGTGTGAGAGCGCCGTCAAGCAGACCGACGTTTTCATAACCATATCGGGAAACGCTGTGTTGCCGTTGTTTTTTTGTGTGTGTGTGTGTTTTGTTGGTTTTTTTTAAAGTTTTTTTGGGTTGTTTTTTTTTTGCCTGTGTCAAGTACCCACCAGGGACTTCGGATGAAGTATTGAAAGTACGACATTGGGTGCGGGTTACCTGAACAATTGGTGTTGAACATTTGGGGGTTAAGCTTTGGGTGTCCGATGGTTTGACACCGGCACATAAAAATTAGTATAAAGAATACATTTGAAAGAAAAGCATTGCGTGGGCATCTCGGGTTTATGACGTATCAACCTTGCTTGATATTTCAGCCCGGGATTACCAGGTGATGTGATTCCCACCTTGCCCCCTCTGGTATTGGCCTTTAGTGGGCTGAGGTGTGTATCTGTGCTCCTGAGGGAAGGGTTGTTATATGTAAACGTGCAGCACATGCTGCACGGGTATGCATAAGGGCCATGCGCTGATGGTCGGGTATTGATAGTATTGTTGGATTCTTTGGGGTTTGTTTTTTTTTTTTTGTGTGTGGGGGGGGAAAACTGCCTATGTGTCGGATATATAAAGGTATGGTGTTTCCATCTGCCATTCTGTGGGTGAGAGTGCGTGTGTGAATGCAAATAAAGCCTTCTGTTTGTGCACTGTATTTTCTTTTGTGTGTGTTTGTTGTTGTGGCTTCATACTTATAAAAGGGGGAAAGGGGTGGTTTGTAACGGGGATATATTAATGCATATATCCCTGTCTACTGTCCTATACAGTGACATTCTCAATATGAAAAATTACTGCAGAGTGAAAACCTGTGACCTCCCGCTCCCCCCGCCCCTCCCCTCCACCTGGCGAGCCAGACACAGGGGCGAGAGTATCAAAGGTTCGACCCAAAGCAGGACTCTGGGGAACCACTCTGTTTCTTTTGACTCCCTTTGTCTCTTTTTACTCCCTTTGTCTCTTTTGACTCCCTTTGTCTCTTTTGACTCTCTTTGTCTCTTTTGACTCTGTTTATTTTGGCTCTCTTTTTGTCTCTTTTGACTCTCTATCTCTCTTTTGACTCTCTTTGTCTCTTTTGAGTCTCTCTCTCTTTTGACTCTCTTTTTGTCTCTTTTGACTCTCTTTGTCTCTTTTGACTCTCTTGTCGCTTTTGACTCTCTCTCTCTCTCTCTCTCTCTCTCTCTCTCTCTCTCTTCTCTCTCTCTCTGTCTCTTTTGACTCTTTTTTGTCATTTTTTACTCTCTTTTTGTCTCTTTTGACTCTCTCTGTCTATTTTGACTCTCTTTGTCTCTTTGACCTCTCTTTGTCGCTTTTGACTCTGTCTCTTTGACTCTCTTTGTCTCTTTTGCCTCTCTTTGTCGCTTTTGACTCTGTCTCTTTGACTCTCTTTTTGTCGCTTTTGACTCCCTCTATTTTGACTCTCTTTGTCTCTTTTGACTCTCTTTGTCGCTTTTGACTCTGTCTCTTTTGACTCTCTTTGTCTCTTTTGACTCTCTTTGTTACTTTTGACTCTCTGTGTGTCTCTTTTGACTCTCATTTTGTCTCTTTTGACGCTGTATCTTTTTAGCCTCTCTTTGTCTATTTTGACTCTCTGTCTATTTTGACTCTCTTTTTGTCTCTTTTGACTCTCTTTGTCTCTTTTGACTCTCTTTTGTCGCTTTTGACTCTCTCTGTGTTTCTTTTGACTCTCTTTTTGTCTCTTTTGACTCTTTTTGTCTCTCTTTGTCTCTTTTGACTCCCTTTGTTTCTTTTGACTCTCTCTGTCTCTTTTGACTCTCTTTGTCTCTTTTGACTCTTTGTCTCTTTTGACTCTCTTTTGTGTCTTTTGACTCTCTTTGTCTCTTTGACTCTTTGTCTCTTTGACTCTCTTTTTGTCTCTTTTGACTCTCTTTTTGTCTCTTTTGACTCTTTGTCTCTTTTGACTCTCTTTTTGTCTCTTTTGACTCTCTTTTTGTCTCTTTTGACTCTCTTTTTGTCTCTTTTGATTCTCTTTGTCTCTTTTGACTCTTTGTCTCTTCTGACTCTCTTTTTGTCTCTTTTGACTCCTTTGTCTCTTTTGACTCTTTGTCTCTTTTGATGCCCTTTTTGTCTCTTTTGACTCTCTTTTTGTCGCTTTTGACTCCCTTTGTCTCTTTTGACTCCCTTTGTCTCTTTTTGACTCCCTTTGTCTCTTTGACTCCATTTGTCTCTTTTGACTCTCTTTGTCTCTTTTGACTCTCTTTGTCTCTTTTGACTCCCTTTGTCTCTTTTGACTCTCTTTGTCTCTTTTGATTCTCTCTTTGTCTCTTTTGACTCTTTTTGTCTCTTTTGACTCTCTTTGTCTCTTTTGACTCTCTTTGTCTCTTTTGACTCTCTTTGTCTCTTTTGACACTCTCTTTGTCTTTTTTTTCACTCTCTTTTTGTCTCTTTTGCCTCTCTTTGTCGCCTTTGACTCTGTCTCTTTTGACTCTCTTTGTCTCTTTTGACTCTCTTTGTCGCTTTTGACTCTGTCTCTTTTGACTCTCTTTGTCTCTTTTGCCTCTCTTTGTCTCTTTTGACTCATTTTGTCTCTTTTGACTCTTTATCTCTTTTGACTCTCTTTGTCTCTTTTGACTCTTTGTCTCTTTTGACTCTCTTTTTGTCTCTTTTGACTCTCTTTCTCTCTTTTGACTCTCTGTTACGGATGGTATGAGTGTGTCTGCGGGTGTCTGACTGTCTGATTCTCACTCAGAAATTACGGATGCGTGCACGACTTTTCCAAAGCACACACACACACCCACTCACCCGAACATTGACAGCCAGGCAACAGAACAACACTTCTTTTTGTTTTTTTCTTCCCGAGCCATCAGACAAACATATAATATAACAAACGCAATGACATTAATAGGTCGGCACGCCAACCATTAGGCGTACACACAAAATATATCAATATATAACTAGCTATTAGCGCTGCTGGTTCCAACGTCGCCATAGATGATGACAACGACGAGACGACGAAGACGACGAGACGATGAAGACGACGAGACGATGAAGAGGACGAAGACGACGAAGATGACGCAGATGATGAAGACGACGACTACAGCATCAAGTCAAGTCCAACACAGGACTTAAATCACTTCAGAGCTGTGGCTCAAAAATCTCTAACACACACGTGGCGTCTCTGCCGGCGACGAGGTGACAGTCTCACACAGGAATTGTGGCTCACACACAAACAACAACGCAGCGACGGTCTAGCCAACAGGTCGCTGGTTCAAACTCGGGAGCGGCGTTCTGCTTGGCAGCAGCGCCATCTCCAGCCCGACTGGCTCAGCAGGTAGTCGGTCCCGGTTGTAACGAAAAGTTTTAATCCTCGAATGGTATTACCCGTTAGAGCGCCTTTAGTCAGTCAGCTGACGCGGAAATAAAAGTGCTTTCCCAGTGCTATGGCAGTCCACTGACGTCATGCATTTTTCTTGAATTTTCATCGTTACTATTTCTATCAACGGACTCAAATAGAGTTTGCGTAGAAAGCCTTATATGTCTGTAGTCTTAAAATAATATGTAAATGACCACACGTGAGGGGAAAGCCATTTATTCTCATCATGACTTGATGACCAGCCAGCTCATTCGTCTCGCTTGCAAAGATGGCGGCGCAACCTTCGAAAAGCCCAGCGACCAAATCAACGTATTTACACAGCTGAGCAGGCTCTGCTGATGATTTTTGACAAACACAATAATCTTTTATTCAACGACTC
>JAFLJL010003440.1:15000-17500 GCA_018398815.1 Conus ventricosus | reverse complement strand
ACTCAAGCACATACTGTTAGTTAGGCAGAACTATCTACCACTGCAGATATGAATGCATATCTCCCCCTATTTCTTCAATCTAAGACATAAGAGCAAGCTTTGTTTATAATTGAACATATATAATATATATATATATATATATAATATATGTGGTGTGTGTGTGTGTGTGTGTGTGTGTGTGTGTGTGTGTGTGTGGATATAATCTTATGAAAAATGATTATATGTTGTGTCCTTTCTTCACTCTCTCTCTCTCTCTTTCTCTCTCTCTATCTCTCACTGTCTTCTCTCTCTGCCCCTCTCTCTCTCTCTCTCTCTCTCTCTCTCTCTCTCTCTCTGCGTGCATGCGTGTGTATGTTCCGAATTCCGTACATACTTTGTCATATTCATTTTACTGTCTGATTTTATACATGCTAATTATTGTACGTTTTAATACATTTCCATTTCAAATCATTACATTTCATGCTGTTCCCCCTTTCCCTTCCATCCTCTCTCTCTCTCTCTCTCTCTCTCTCTCCTCTCTCTCTCTCTCTCTCTCTCTCTCTCTCTCTTTCTTTCTTTCTTTTTCTTTGCTCCCCCCCTCCCCCCTCCCCCAATTTCATCTCACTTTGCTTAATACCTTCTACGTATTTTCATTCCTTACGAAAAATGATTACATGTTGTGCCTTGCTCTCTCTCCCCTCTCCTCTCTCTCTCTCTCTCTCTCTCTCTTCTCTCTCTCTCTCTCTCTCTCTCTCCTCTCTCTCTCTCTCTCTCCTCTCTCTCTCTCTCTCTCTCTTCTATGCGTGCGATCGTGCGTGTATGTGTGTGTTCAAAAATATGTACGTACTTTGTCATATTCACTTCACTGTCTGTTTTCATACATGCCAATCTTGTACGTTGTAGTACACTTACATATGTTTCCCCAGCCCACCTCACTCCCTACCCCCGCTCTCTCCTTCCTCGTCATTATTGTTATTCTCATTTTTATTTTTATTTTATTTTATTATTTTGTTTGTTTGTTTATTTATTATTATTCTTATTTTTTGTTTTGTTTTCATTTCTCTTCTATTTTCATTTGATGTTCCCCTATGATTACATGACCGCTTTGCTTGCTTCTTTGCTTTCTTACATTAATTGGTTTCACTGCATGTGGTAGACCCTACTCAGGGCGAGGACTGGATGTAAAAAAGCACGTCAGTGCTTATCTATTATCCTCGTAAATAAAGAATTTTGTCTTCTCTCTCTCTCTCTCTCTCTCCTCTCTCTCTCTCTCTCTCTCTCTCTCTCTCTCCTCTCTCTCTCTCTCTCTCTCTCTCTCTCCTCTCTCTCTGTCGGTCTGTCTGTCACACAAAGTGAGAGACAGAGACAGACAGTCAGACAGAGATACAGTTCGCTATAAGCAAGATTCTCTCTCTCTCTCTCTCTCCTCTCTCTCTCTCTCTCTCCTTCTCTCTCCCCTCTCTCTCTCTCTCTCTCTCTCTCTCTCTCTCTTATTCGAAAACTGGAGATATACGGTCTTTCAAATCCGCCCTTATCCTTCTAAAATCATACATCACAAAACGACAACAATGCGTCTTATCGGGGACGGCTGTCTCTTCTATAACAACTCTTAAGTATGGCGTTCCACAAGGCTCCATTTTAGGCCCGTTACTCTTCTCAATCTACATTAATGACCTACCCCTACATGTGAGATCTACATGCGACCTCTTTGCAGATGACACCACAATTCACACCAGCCATAATGATCCTTCCAGTCTTTCAAAACATTTGCAAGAGAGTACCAACGACCTTGTAAAATGGACCGAACTAAATCATATGTCACTTCACCCTCAAAAAACAAAACTCATGTACATTACAACTAGGCAAAAAAGACAAAAGCTCACCAATGTTTCCCTCCTATACACCTCAATAATGTACTTGTGGAACAAGTCACTCATCATAAAGTATTAGGACTAATAATTGACAATAGTCTCAGCTGGAATCCCCACATAACGTTACTATGCAAAAAGCTCTCCCAGAAAGTCTATCAGCTCACCAAAATCAAACACTTTCTTGACCTTCACTCACGAAAACTTTTTTCCATGCTCATATTCAGTCTCATGTTGATTATGCATCGACTATATGGGATTCTGCAAGTGCAAACACACTAAAACCATTGTTCAGCCTACATAAACGAGCGCTCAAACTAATCCTTCTGAAGAAAACTAGCCTCGAAAGCTCTGATTATAAACATCTTCACATTCTTCCATTCAGCCAGAGACTCAAATACAACAAAAGGCTAATGATGCACAAGATTCTGACCGGAATGCTCCAACAACTTTAATGAGACGATTCTCAAAAGTCTCGTCGAGAAACTCCCACAAACTCCATATCCCAATCCCCAGAATTGACCTATTTAAATCAAGTCTAACGTACTCGGGAACCTCTTTGTGGAACTCCCTTCCAGAATACATCAAACAAATCCATTGTACCACAACTTTCAAAAACACTTACCTTACCCATCTTCTGCGGTAAAAAATAA
>JAFLJL010003440.1:0-5000 GCA_018398815.1 Conus ventricosus | reverse complement strand
AGTACATGTTCCAGTATCTGTGAGGGGAAGGCAGTATCTGTGAGGGGAAGGTAGTACATGTTCCAATATCTGTGAGGGGAAGGCAGTACATGCTCCAGTATCTGTGAGGGGAAGGCAGTACATGTTCCAGTATCTGTGAGGGGAAGGCAGTACGTGTTCCAGTATCTGTGAGGGGAAGGCAGTATCTGTGAGGGGAAGGCAGTATCTGTGAGGGGAAGGCAGTACATGTTCCAGTATCTGTGAGGGGAAGGCAGTACATGTTCCAGTATCTGTGAGGGGAAGGCAGTACATGTTTCAGTATCTGTGAGGGGAAGGCAGTATCTGTGAGGGGAAGGCAGTACATGTTCCAGTATCTGTGAGGGGAAGGCAGTATCTGTGAGGGGAAGGCAGTACATGTTCCAGTATCTGTGAGGGGAAGGCAGTATCTGTGAGGGGAAGGCAGTACATGCTCCAGTATCTGTGAGGGGAAGGCAGTACATGTTCCAGTATCTGTGAGGGGAAGGCAGTATCTGTGAGGGGAAGGCAGTACATGCTCCAGTATCTGTGAGGGGAAGGCAGTACATATTTCAGTATCTGTGAGGGGAAGGCAGTATCTGTGAGGGGAAGGCAGTACATGTTCCAGTATCTGTGAGGGGAAGGCAGTACATCCTCCAGTATCAGTTAGGGGAAGGCGGTATCAGTTAGGGGAAGGCAGTATCTGTGTGGGGAAGGCAGTATCTGTGTGGGGAAGGCAGTACATGTTCCAGTATCTGTGTGGGGAAGGCAGTATCTGTGTGGGGAAGGCAGTGCATGTTCCAGTGTCTGTGAGGGGAAGGCAGTATCTGTGAGGGGAAGGCAGTACATGTTCCAGTATCTGTGAGGGGAAGGCAGTATCTGTGAGGGGAAGGCAGTACATGCTCCAGTATCTGTGAGGGGAAGGCAGTACATGTTCCAGTATCTGTGAGGGGAAGGCAGTATCTGTGAGGGGAAGGTAGTACATGTTCCAGTATCTGTGAGGGGAAGGCAGTACATGTTCCGGTATCTGTGAGGGGAAGGCAGTACATGCTCCAGTATCTGTGAGGGGAAGGCAGTACATGTTCCGGTATCTGTGAGGGGAAGGCAGTACATGCTCCAGTATCTGTGAGGGGAAGGCAGTATCTGTGAGGGGAAGGCAGTACATGTTCTAGTATCTGTGTGGGGAAGGCAGTATCTGTGAGGGGAAGGCAGTACATGTTCCAATATCTGTGAGGGGAAGGCAGTACATGTTCCAGTATCTGTGTGGGGAAGGCAGTATCTGTGAGGGGAAGGCAGTACATGTTCCAGTATCTGTGAGGGGAAGGCAGTACATGCTCCAGTATCTGTGAGGGGAAGGCAGTACATGTTCCAGTATCTGTGAGGGGAAGGCAGTATCTGTGAGGGGAAGGCAGTACATGTTCCAGTATCTGTGAGGGGAAGGCAGTATCTGTGAGGGGAAGGCAGTACATGTCCAGTATCTGTGAGGGGAAGGCAGTATCTGTGAGGGGAAGGCAGTACATGTTGAGTACATGTTCTAGTATCTGTGTGGGGAAGGCAGTACATGCTCCAGTATCTGTGTGGGGAAGGCAGTACATGCTCCAGTATCTGTGAGGGGAAGGCCGTATCTGTGAGGGGAAGGCAGTACATTTTCCAGTATCTGTGAGGGGAAGGCAGTACATGTTTCAGTATCTGTGAGGGGAAGGCAGTACATGTTCCAGTATCTGTGAGGGGAAGGCAGTACGTGTTCCAGTATCAGTTAGGGGAAGGCAGTACGTGTTCCAGTATCTGTGAGGGGAAGGCAGTACGTGTTCCAGTATCAGTTAGGGGAAGGCAGTACATGTTCCAGTATCTGTGTGGGGAAGGCAGTACGTGTTCCAGTATCAGTTAGGGGAAGGCAGTAAATATTTCAGTATCTGTGAGGGGAAGGCGGTATCTGTGAGGGGAAGGCAGTACATGTTCTAGTATCTGTGAGGGGAAGGCAGTACGTGTTCCAGTATCAGTTAGGGGAAGGCAGTACATATTTCAGTATCTGTGAGGGGAAGGCAGTATCTGTGAGGGGAAGGCAGTAGATGCTCCAGTATCTGTGTGGGGAAGGCAGTACGTGTTCCAGTATCAGTTAGGGGAAGGCAGTATATGTTCTAGTATCTGTGAGGGGAAGGCAGTACGTGTTCTAGTATCAGTAAGGGGAAGGCAGTACGTGTTCCAGTATCAGTAAGGGGAAGGCAGTTTCTGTGAGGGGAAGGCAGTTTCATGTTGGGGCAAAACAGGACACAGTTGCTGGTATTCTTTGCACGGTAGTTGAGCATTCTTTGCAGAGAGCAAAACCATTGCACGGTAGTTGAGCATTCTTTGCAGAGAGCATAACCATTGCACAGTAGTTGAGCATTCTCTGCAGAGAGCAAAACCTTTGCACAGTAGTTGAGTATTCTCTGCAGAGAGCGAAACCTTTGCACGGTCGTTGAGCATTCTCTGCAGAGAGCAAAACCATTGCACGGTAGTTGAGCATTCTTTGGAGAGAGCAAAACCTGAGGCACGGTAGATGAGCATTCTCTGCAGAGAGCAAAGCCATTGCACGGTAGTTGAGCATTCTCTGCAGAGAGCAAAACCTGAGGCACGGTAGTTGAGCATTCTCTGCAGAGAGCAAAACCTGAGGCACGGTAGTTGAGCATTCTCTGCAGAGAGCAAAGTTGAGGCAATTCAAGAGTTTAGGAGCCCTTTTTTTATACACTGGCGCGTGATTTCCACCAGTGTGGCCTAGATACTTGACGAAAAGACGGTAGCCTTCAAAGAGAGTAAACCAGTAGGATTTTGATAAGGGCCCTGAATTCCAGGAACGTCAAACTGGGTATATTTGCTGGTATATTTACAACAAACTAATATGCTGATTGTGGTCAAAGGGTTATGTGCATACTCCTGTTTCTGCGTAGTCCGTTTTCTCTCAATATCATTTTCATTGCTGAAAAGATGAAGTGCATGGCATCATGTTCTTCAAGATGAAGAAGAAGAATAATAGAGAAGACAGAAATCGAAAGCGCGGCATGGATTCTTTTTTTTTCTTTTTTCTTTTTTTTTTTTGCCATTTGTCTAGCTGTTATCGTTGATTCTGTTTTAGTTATTGTTGGTGTCGTTGTTATTGCTTTTTCATCATCATCATCATCATCATCATCATCTTCTTCTTTCTTCTTCTTCTTCTTCTTCTTCTTCTTCTTCTTCTTCTTCTTCTTCTTCTTCTTCTTCCACACTTTCCTTCGATTTCATCTTCTGTTCTAATTGACTTTTCATCTTATTGCTGTTTCTGCTGCCCTGTTTCCTTTCCTCCTTTTTGAGTTGTGAATTTTTGTTTAGCTTTTTTTGCCGGGGCTCATTTTACATGTTGTTTTTAAATGGTCACCTGCCACCCTGAATAGCATTCTAAAGAATCATCATTGAGCGTCTGAAGCGGTTCATTAACTTTTCATATAGATGGCGCTATTTTGCGTTTGTCTTAATACTGATGGCTCACAGTCTGCTTTTTAGCTAGAGTGAAATGCCCCTCTGCGGACTGTAAACAATTTTGCAGGCTCGTGCAGCAAACTTTGCTTGCTGGGGTTAGCACATGAGCTCAAGCAGAATTTGAAGGGGTCGTCTCAAGAGACTACAAAGTCACCTGACGTTTGAGATCTGTTTTTCACGGGTGTGTACGTCAGCGGGAGCTCTGCTCGCTGTCCTGTCTTTCTGCTTTGATTCTCTGGTTTACCTGTGTACGTCAGCGGGGAGCTCTGCTCGCTGTCCTGTCTTTCTGCTTTGATTCTCTGGTTTACCTGTGTACGTCAGCGGGGAGCTCTGCTCGCTGTCCTGTCTTTCTGCTTTGATTCTCTGGTTTACCTGTGTACGTCAGCGGGGAGCTCTGCTCGCTGTTCTGTCTTTCTGCTTTGATTCTCTGGTTTACCTGTGTACGTCAGCGGGGAGCTCTGCTCGCTGTTCTGTCTTTCTGCTTTGATTCTCTTGGCTACAGGGATCGGTCAGGGGTGTTCTCTGATCACATCGTACATTGCCATTGGTTACAACTTCCCACGCCAAGCCAATCTGCTGATGGGCATCTGCGCGTGCGGTTCAGGGCTGGCGATTTTCATCCACCCGCCGCTGCTTCAGGTCAGTCAGACACACGCTCTCTCTGCCCCCTCCGTCACCGTCCTTTGTCTGCCGCTTAGTGTGCTTGAGCAAGTGTGTGTGCGTGCACGCGCTCGTGTGTGCGTGCATGCGTGCGTGTGTGCAAGTGCGTGTGTGTGTGTGTGTGTGTGGTGTGTGTGTGTGTGTGTGTGTGTGTGTGTGTGTGTGTGTGTGTGTGTGTGGTGTGTGTGTGTGTGGTGTGTGTGTGTGTGTGTGTGTTATGTGAATGTGTGTGTGTGTGTGTGTGTGTGTGTGTGTGTGTGTGTGTGTGTGTGTGTGTGTGTGTGTTTGCGTGTGTGTGTTTTTCTCTGTGAATAGATATATAGATAGATAGATAGATAGATAGATAGATAGATAGATAGATAGATAGATAGATAGATAGCTAGATAGAATGCTGAACAATTAAATAGTGGGGAAAACAAGTGCAGGTTAACAATTCTTCAGTCGTTATGGTAATGACTTGGCAAAGATTTAAACTTTAAAAAAAAGAAGAAAAAAAAAAGGTAATTGAAGATGAAGAAAATAAGGGGGAATATATTATAACTATAAGAAGCCCTTCACTAGCTGCCTGAGGGAACCATATATTTGTTATTAAAAGCAAGTTAAAATCAAGCAACAAATGTCGCTCCCACTGTGGTTGAGCACTGTTTTAAGATGCGCTGATCCTCAGTACCATTCTCTCTCTCTCTCTCTCTCTCTTTCTCTCTCCTCTCTCTCTCTCTCTCTCTCTCTCTCTGTTATAAATACAAAAGGAAGCTAGACCATACATGTGCTCCCATACACTGTGATGTGCAAGTCATCCTGTGACCCTGCATGAAGAATATACAGAAACCCTTTCTGACATCGCGCTGTACGTC
>JAFLJL010003439.1:0-20596 GCA_018398815.1 Conus ventricosus | reverse complement strand
GGCTTCTTATTTAGTGGTGGGATTTTTGGGGCCTTGTTTTTGCCAGGTTGTTTAATATTTTAAAACCGTAAAATCCCCCCAAACGCCAATGGCGCCAAAAATGGCAACAGTTTTAATTTCAATTTTCCCATGAAGACTTTGGGGCCCCCCCCTTGAACCCAATGGATTTTTTGGGGCATGAACAACTTGGTTCTGGCGCGGCGGTGTTATGTTTTCATGATGAGTCATATTCTGTAACATAATTTTTTTGTCTGTTCCACTCTGCTAATTTTTTCCTGCTTCAACACGCCCAGGATTTTTAATGGTCTCCACCTGATTCAGTGTTTTCTGCTGATTTTCTGGCTTGGTTACTTTCTCCACCTGATTCAGTGTTTTCTGATTTTGCTGATTTTCCAGATCGTTCATTTTGAAGGGAAATAAAATCTATATGATTAAAGTTATTAATCCCATGATTAATGGCGATAACAATGTTCCAAATCTGTAGTATAGATCACATCCTAGAGACTCTAATGACTTTGTTAAAAACTGGATCTGCGTTAAATCATACATAAAATCTTGTTCAGAATCAATGGGAGCAAATCTACTGACTAGTTTAGTGTACAAACTAAGAACCGTTTGCCCCACACTTTTCACCATTCTAGACCCCAGCTGCGCTTCATACCTGTTATGATACTTTAAAATGTCTTGCGGCGACATCTGTTGAATTTGTTCAATGCTGAATTCAGTTCCGAGGAACTGTTTTGTTTTCCCACAATGCTGCCAAAGAATACAGCCTCTCCTTTTTGGGCTTATAGCTTGATCATCAACTTGGTCATTCATAAGTTCAGGCAGGTTTAGCCGCCTTGTAGCTGTAGTAGATCATCACTGTTCATGTTTTTTAATAATTATAATTATTTTATTTTATAAAAATGGCACCGAAAAAACTGTTGCTAACCTTGTATACCATTTGCTGTTTATTGGAGGACTAAGTGTAGGATACTCATGCTTGGTAAAAGCCTGTTAAGAATTAAACCAGCAGATCTTGGCAAACTAGACTTTGAGGATTCAGCAAAGCTGATTGCTATCATTGCAGCTTCGGTTGCTACGAAAGATTTTCTAGTCAAGCAAGGAATAATTCCAGACAATATAAATATGTAAGAAAAAAAATACCATTTATAAAAAATGGCTTCACTCGCAATAATGATAGGCGGCGCTGTGGTGAATGCGCTTGCTTTTAGCGGAAGTAATTTCGCATTTAGTAAACTGGGGAATGACGGCGAGAGAAAAAGACATAACAAAGCTATGGAGCAACTAGCAGCTGCACAAGACGCCTATTGAAAGGCAGAGACTTGAGCAGTTA
This sequence comes from Conus ventricosus, assembly GCA_018398815.1. Lineage (NCBI taxonomy): Eukaryota > Metazoa > Mollusca > Gastropoda > Neogastropoda > Conidae > Conus > Conus ventricosus. Next base: position 19,257 of record JAFLJL010003439.1, on the reverse strand, counting down.
GATTTTATTAATGACACACTGAAAAGACAGGGGCATGCAGCTTACACATTTAAAATGTTGATCAAGCAATAAAACAATATTATCTAGTAACAGGCAAACCAATCGAGACATTGCCCCCACCAAAATTCAGTGACTTTTATCAACCATCAGAAAAACAAAAGATGCAAGAAATTGGGTTTATTGTCGTTGGTATGACCGTCGTGTATTTTGTTGCACATAATATTGGCTGAATAAAAAATGAACAAAATCTATTATTCGCCCAAAGGATATATGGAAGGGCATCACAGCAATTAAAAAGCTAAGCCAAGCGGCAGGAGTCAGTGAACAAACAGCAAAGGAATGGTTATCTAAACAAGCAATTTGGCAAATTTATTTTACCTGCCCCTAGACAAATACAGAGACCACACTTTGTTAATACAACTCCAAACGACACCCATCAAATGGATCTTCTATATTTACCTCTGATAGGATTAGACGAAAAAGATTTAAGTACGCACTCACAGTCCATTGACATGGCTTCAAGATACAAAGATGCAGAACCATTAACACAAAAGAGTGCTTCTGCTGTTGCTGTTGCTATACAACTAATATACCAACGGGGCCCCTTAACTTATCCTCGCATGATTCAAGTCGATGATGGAAAAGAATTTAAAGGCCAAGTGAATCAATTATTGTTGAAACATAGAGTTACCATTAGAAGAGGCATTCCGGGAGTTCACAGATCACAGGCTTTAGTTGAAAACTTTAACAAACAGTTAGCCGAAAGACTTTCTCCTACCAGTATCACAGAGAGCTGATTGACAATTCTCGCAACACAGAATGGGTTAGAAGACTGCCCTCAGTTTTGCGAGCAATGAATAATGAAGAATTTAAAGGGCTAAAACCAGTACAAGCAATCAAAAGAAAAACAATAAATGTTGCTGAAGACTCCAGTACAGCCAGCAAACTATTACCGTTTGGTTTGAAAGTAAGGTACCTTTATTTACCGGGGAAGCAGAAGGGGACACTCGCATCAGGCAACAGATCCAGTTTGGAGTGTTGATCCATATGAAATAAAAAGAATTGTAAAGATGATCCGCCCGTGTATTATTTACGAGAAACTGACACAACAAACAACCAGCTCCTCAAAGATCTTTTGTGAAGGAAGAACTGCAGATAATCCCACCAGACACAGTTCCAGTTGCTTAGTTAATTTACGTAAATATATTTGAGTTAAAATGGAAGCTCAGAAGGAAGTGCAGAACGAAACAAGAATGGTAAAGGAAGAGACCTTGAAAATGATACGGGAATTATTTCATGCGTGTAATGCTATTAAGAAACATTTTCGAGGATTAATCAATGCATGCTAAATCATCCAGACCACCTACAACTTAAACCCCAAATTGGGAAAAAGAATACTTGAAATAATAAAAAAAATTCGAACTCGTCAAGCAAACATGAGAAAAGATTTAAATGAATTGGATGAAGCTATGATTGATCTTTTTAATAAAAGTTGATGAAAAATATAAACCCTCCTGTTTATGCGGCCCTCCAGTGCCCGATTGCATATGAAAACTCTGGATTAACAAACACCCGTTTTGTGTTTGTTCTATCTAATGACTTCTTTGTTACAACAGTTGTGTTGATCTCATGTAGATTAGATCGTAGTTTTACGTTGTCATGATGAAAAGTCTTATTGCCAAACAATGCTTCTTTGTAGTTGTCATGCGATATGTTTGACTGCACAACGCTGCGAGATATTCCTTTTGCTTTCTTAATGATTTTCTCCTGGCTCGAAATACTGTACATTTTCGATCTTAACCCCACATACTCCTTGATCACCTTTCCAGATAATTCATCCTTCATCTTTCCTAAAACCTTCTGTTAGTAATTGAATGTAAAGGCGAATCTTTAGGGTAATCAGATGTGTCGTACCACCCCGCATGCCCTTTAGCTACTTCGGTTTCCATGTCTTTATAGATGTCTTCAGTAGGAATATCTATAACAAAACTATCTGTATCTGTGTAAAGTACTCTGGACTCTGGATACGAGGGCTTAAAGTAGTCATAACAAGAAACTCTAACATCAAAAGCTTTGATAATTCTAAAACAGTAAAACCCAATAAATACAGGTTTGTCTAATTTGACTTTCTTTTTTTTCATCATTATGCCAAAAAGATGATCATGAAATCTTCTAAAGTCCTGATAATTTGGTTTTGAAGTTAGCTTAATTTGCTTCGTTCTCTTTGGTGACCAATCTGACATCTTTGCGCTTGTGCGGATTCTCCATAGTCTTTCCAAAGCAGCTGTTGTTCATCAACTTGAAAAAGTCTTTTTCTGAAGCATCTGTGGATTTAGTTCTGAGATCAGTGTTCTTCATGATTGTATGGTTTCATGAACTGTTCTTGATCAAAAGCAATTATGCGATGAACAGCTGTTAACTTCAAACCGTGTCTTAAATAAAATTTGTAGAAGTCTGTACTGACGACATAATTTTTTTTGCCCCGAAGATTAGGCACAAGTTTAGGTGGTTCTCTTGGATCCATCTTTAGACTTTCTGCTGCTAATGGATAGTCATTATGGAGGTCATGGAGTTCATGAGGATATTCTAAGTCAACTTCTAGAATGAAACCACGCTGTTGATCAGGCGCCAAACTACCCAACCACTTTAATGCCTTTTGAATATTGTTCGATCACCGCCTGTGTACATTTTAAAGTTGCGTAATGGAAGTGATTGCGCCATTGCCCATCCATACCGATTGTTTGCATCTAAATACATGAGATAGTTAGACCTTTTACTTGGATCATAATCATCTAGGTATTTGTTGTTTGCTTTACAGTAATGATGCGACGCCATACTAATTCCTCCACGCAATCCGTTTTCTATCATCTGAATCATTGGTAGGTCAGACAATAAATCAATCTGTACTCCAGTAAACTTTAAGAAAGCATCCCAACTCATCCTGGGCGCAGAAATGTAATGCGCGGGATCCAGGCATAATGTTTCATGCAGGTCTTTCTGTAATTTTCAAAGACGTCGCCAACAAACATACATCAGCCATCAAGTATGAATCATGATAGTCTCCCATCGTTTTACACTCTAACTTCTGCCACGCATCTTGAGCATGTTGGTAATCGGAGTCGCTGATGTCCTTTCCTCTGAGACTAGAAAAGAACGCACCTTTAGGAGGAAGTGTGTCTTCATCAAACCTTTCCCACTGTTCATGTACTCATAAGGGTAAACGCCCTTTCTAACGAGAGTTGGGTCAAAATATTCTTCTGTTATTGGGCAGGACTTTAAGGACATAGCCAGTGCCTCAATGAGCCCTCATGTGTTGCATAGAGTCGTAGAAAGACATGTTATTTAAAGTGAAACACATGTACTTTTCTGATGACTGTGCGATGCATGACACCCTAAAGGCATCGTCTACTGCTTTCATTATAAGGTGAGAGTCGTAACCTCGCAAGTTATGAAAGAATACAGGCAGCTTCCATGTCTTAGGATCAAACTTTAGTTGAAGATTGCATTTACTGTGCGCTGCTCCTCTAAACTTCCCACTAATGTGATCATGGTCTCTTACTGACGGATTAGCTTCCTCACTGAGTTCTAAACCACAAATCCAACAATGTGTGGCTGAGTCATACTGTTGTTGGGCTTCAGGCGTCATTATGATTTCAGATAAGTTTAGATTATTAGAACAGGCGTTACGCACTTGCTGCATGCGTTCTAAGAAGTATTCTGCAGCATTAGGCCCTCTATATAATTCTGGCTTTGAATGAACGCCATCCGACCGACAATGATGAAAGCAATGAACAGATCTGATGATTACTCATTAAGACTGTTTTTCGAAGTTTTTTTTTGTGGCGCGGGCCCCTTTTCAAAAGGGAAAACAATAAGCGATTCGAAGTCTGCGTAAACAACATATGGAGAATTTTTTTGCAGCCGTTTCCAGTTCTTAAAACAAAACTTTAGATCCTGGCGGGGGCGTAGTTAGTTCTGTCTTACAGTCTACAGAACTTTTACAATGTTTTATATGTTCACTCGCGGCTTGCACAGATGGAATTCTTGTTAAACATTTTCTGCAAAATTTCTTGTTTATGGTATGCTTTAAAGTATGCCCAATAATCAACTCATTGTGCGTATTAATGTGTATGCGGTAGCCCCGCTGGTGAAAACATCAGTAGTAAAGTCAACATGATTTTTTGTCTGGTTCGCCTATTGTTGGACTGTTCTTGGACACTTTAATTGGGCCCAAATTTGTTTCCTCATCCCATGTGTAAACATTAACAGTTATTGGTTTGTTTTTGTTCTTCAACCGATCAATTTGGTCTACACTAACAGGAAAGGCACCCCACTAAAGGTTAAGATCATGATGTACGGGTGATAGTTAGACACTCTCTCTGCGTTTTTGCGGATATAATGCAGCCTTGCGAGAACACCCACATGAAACATTTGTTGCTGAATTCTTTATGTTTAGAACTGCTCTTTTTGCGCTAATGCTGGAGGTAGTGAATGTAAGCCTTTTCCTACAATCGGCGCATACTTAGCCTGTTTTAATCTGATCTCTAAGACTTCGCCCTTGACCAACCAGAGCCTCTCATTTTGGCTTCTTCAGCGGCAGCGTCAAACTGTGCAAGCAGTTCGTCTGCCCAACCAGGTGTTAAGTCATTACGAGAAAGAATAGTCTGTTGTTTAGTCGAGACCCAGACTTCTAGATTTTCTTCATTTATTGTTACATAGTCGATTAAAACAGCTAACATTACTTTAACTGGCGGGTCTTTTAGTAGTTTACTTGGAACTTGAAAATAGCATGTACAACGCTTGCCCGCACGTTTGCTGGATCAATGACTTCTAGATCAATATCATTCAGTGCTCTTGATAAACGCTCTCTCTCAAGCATTCCTTCAAAAAATCGTCTTGCCCTTCATATATCTTAGCCATGTTGAGCTTCTTTTCTAACTCAAAATATTTATTTAAATTAAAAAAAAATAATTAATCAGAATCAATATCAACGGTCTTTTGCGCTTGGACTCATAAACTAAAGTATAAACACCCTTCGGTGTTGTTACTGTGAGCTGTTTAGAACAGAGTTTAATGTCTCGTTTACTTTTTTTAAGCATTCCTTTTTTATCTGCTCGGGTCTGGCTGTTGAGAAAAACTTGTCCTCGCCTTTTTTTGAAGATCAAACTTTTGTCTTTTGTAGTCATCAAATCGGCCTGTAAACGATTAAATTCTTCATCCGTGATGTTTGAGTCAACAAGCGCTTTATTTATTGTCAGTTTAAACGAACTAAGTTTAGCCGTTATTAGTTGAACCATAGCTGTGTGCTTTTGGAGTTTAGTTTTTAATTTTTTGCCAGCCGCACTTACAGCTAATGAACACAGACCGAGAGCTAAAGACAAAACCTCCTAGAGGTAAAGCTGCGGGTGCGCCTATGCCCGTTGCTAAGAGACCAACACTCGTTCTGCTGATAGAGCACTTATAGTCGATGCTCCAGTATTAACATAAGTAACAGCATTAAGGCAGCAGAATACCTTCGTTTGGTTTTGCTGTATTTTGAAGGTCTTGCTCTAGTACTTGCTGCATTTGCGTAATGTTTGTTAATCTAAGGTTTTTACTTCAGGGGTTTCTATAACAGCAGAATTGCCTGCTATCTCTTCTTTTGGCGGCGCTGTAGCACATTTGGATAAACCTGAACAGACATGCTTTTTTATAAATGAAAAAATAATTTAGTATACTACAGTTTCTAATCTGTTAGCTTCAATATTCAGCTGCGCATCATATAATAAAAACAAATGTACATTAAGCGGTTTATCAGCTTCTTCTTCTTTATCAATTTGAATGTTTATTACGTCTCTCACAGTTCTCCCGCTTCCATGTAACTGATTATCCTCCGTTGACCTTAGGTCAATCCATAAACCGTTTTTTGTTGTTAAATAATCATCAAGCCTAACATTGTGAAGGTGTAGATCTTTAGCCACAAGGTCAACTGTTGGATTTCTACACCTCCCACCTCCAAACAGTTTTCTTATTTCATCAAATGCTGATAAGGTTTAAGCCCGCTAGCATAGATTTGGTTAGGACTGCCCTCAATCGAACATTGTACTTTCGTTATTTTTGGATTAAAAAACTTTTCACTTCCTCTTTTGAATGGTTCTTCATCTTCACACAGCATAAAATACCTTAAGCGATCTTGCTGAGACGCTAAAACTAAAATTCCATATAGTGTCTGCCTGCTTCTAGGATATGTTGTATGATGAATCACTCTTTCGTAATATATTGCTAATTTTGACTGATATTGTTGTTCAATCAGCCTTGCTAAATTAGGGTTGCTAACAACGTCAAACTCTAACGTGATGTCAGAAATGCTGTACTTTGCTTTCGGTGTCTGTTGATCTAATAACACGTTTGTATTCGTTAAAAGTTAGTTCATATGACAGTCTGTCTTTTAATGCTCCTTGAAAGTATGGCGCATGCGCTTTTAACAACTCAAAATCAAAGGGGAATGGAAAAAGCGATTACCATACGCATAACTTACAGCTAAAGCCTTTTTGCTGCTTTTAGCACCTGAGGCGAGTTCAGCGCCTATTCTAAGTTTTAGTGCTTCTTCATTGCCGATTCCTTGAAACGCAAGATCTTCCCTTTCATTCCCGGTTAGCCATAGATCAGAATAGGTTAAAAATATGTCTGCATTGTGTAAAGAAAATATTTCTTGCCCCTCAAGTTTTATAGAAATTTTCTTAACGATTGCCCGCCCCAAGTTCTGTACAACTGTCCTGTTTGGGTCTGTTGTTGAATCAAGCGCTATTTTGAAAGTAAGACGCGCAGAGCCTGGCACAATCACGTCATTTGCTCCTAGGTCTGGAAATTTGACAGTAAGAATTTGATCCGCATCAATAGTAGATGGATTATTTGGAACAGTAATAGTCCGCTTATTTCCCTTCACGCCAAGGGGTTCTTTCAGTCTTCTATGCGGGTTAAGAATCGAGCCATGTGCTTGTGACATTTTATGAAACAAAATAAAAAGTTAATTATTTAAAAAATGGCAGGAATTGAAGGCGAAGAAGATTATGATGTTTTTGATCGTGGAGACGACATGAGTGATTCCCCTTGGGAGCGGCATCGCTCGGGGCTCTCATTGCATGATGAATTAGCAGAAATCGGGAGTACATTACCAACAAGTCGGTATAAATTAACAGAAAGTAAGGCCAGTCATTATACCAAAGTTTAGGCCAAGAACCTCCGAATTTTTTAGACCCTAATGATTTTGAAGTAAAAGATGACCATTTGTTTGTGAGGAGCGACCAAGGACAACTTGTTCAGCTTACAACTAAAAAAGACCATCAAAGTTTTTAGCCGTGGGTTCAATTAGAAATAGGCTCAGTGTGAAAGATCAAAATCGCCTTGGCCTTGTTAGGCCAAAATTAAGGGCGGAGGCAGTTGCTAAACTTCAAAAACACTGCAAAAAACTCCCGACAGATAACCAAATGCAAAACATGGAACTTAAAGAATTAAATCAATCAGGTGTAATTAAAATGTAATAGAAGCAGAATCCATTTTTTCAGAAGAAACAGCGTTAAAGACTATACACGACTCGCCGCTACCCATGCGAGAAATAGAGGCCCTTGATCATGCTTTAAGAACCATCAGAGGCGAATTAACAAACAATTTAGCAAAACTAGGTGAACTAGATGGGCATATAAAAAGAGAAAAGAAAAACTCGTTGAGGCTGACGACCGCATCGTAGGGCCTGATATTAAAGAAAGAATAACCCAAAGACAAAAAGATCTTGAACAAGAGAGATCAGCAAGACTAGAAGTGCTAACTACTAACCGAGCCCAATTACGAACTCAAGTGAATAGAATAAGAGAAAACTATCCGAAAAATTTTATATAAAAGACACAACGCTAGCAGAACGAATCCGAACACTGTTTAGAGAGCAAGGAGTCACATTAGTAAGCGTTATAACAGCCTTAGGATTTGCAATAAGTACACTGGTGTTGGCTATTACAGGCGGCGGTGGTCAAAGTCCAGTGCCTCCGCCACCATCGCCTCCACCTAATAATCATGGGTAAAAAAACAGCTTGATCATCTTGCGAATTTATTAAAAAAATTAGCTGGTAAAGCCGTGAACGCTTTACAGGAATATTGGGGAGTATTGTCAGCTGGCTTTTGTCTACTGCAAGCAAAGTAGTTGGCTTTATGGCCGAGCACTTATGGACATTAGTTCTCGTAATAGTTGGGTTACTATTTAGTAAGATAAAGACCAAGTAATCCTATGCCAGTTAATCCAAGAACAAGCGCTGTCTTTTCATATTCATGGTCATCGCGAACAGAGTCCGCGAGCTTTGCTGAGTCTTCAATGACTTTGGGGGTTTGGTCTTCGGGAATTAGATGACTTAATCTTGGGCGTTCTTTTATTGTTTGTAATATTACTGGCTCAGAATTTATGTCGTTTTTTCCCAACCTTCTGTTCATTGCCTGCTATAAGAATTTCATTATTATAGTTTATTATTGTACCTATCTGGGTCTGAGGGCAGAAGGCAGCATGTATAAACCCGTGCCAACAGCAAAGTCTACTTTCGATCTTGCGTATTGTAAAAACATGTTGGTACCTTTGAATACTTAAGGTAAATCAACTGTAGAATTAATGGCGTCCTCTAAATTTGCTAAGTATTGTTTTTGTGCATCAAAGCCAGTAGAAAGTCAGTTATGCTCGATCTTGCCTGTGCTTGCGAACCTAGCAAACACCAAACGTAAGTACGAATAGAGTCGTTTATTCGTTTCTATTCCCGCTCTAGTTAGGCCCTTAGAAGTGTCTAAGATAAATGTTGTCCATGCTGTTTTATGCTCTTGCTCTATGGACCAGGGCTGAACAATTTTGAAAGGAGGTTTCAAGACATATTTATACTTTCTGTGCGTGCCCGAAAATAAGGGGTGCCTATGCCATGATCAAGATCCAACTTTTGTCTAAAGTCTGTCTTGATGTTAATATTGAATTCGTTACAGATCCTTTCAAAAGCCTTCATGTCTATTCTGTTGCTGAATGGATTAAACGATTTGTCATTCGGTAATGGCGCTTGCAGTTCAGTCAAATACGTCTGAAGGTGTAATAAAAATGAAATCTGTACACTAACCTCACCAAAGGATCAGGATGAGTTAAATGATTAGCATACGACACTCCACACCCAGTTGATGCACAAGACACAGCAAAGTTTAACTGGTTCTGATAAAACTGCAACGGATGACTAAACCACGCTTTCTGGTTGTGCTCGTTTTCAATAGGGGGGTTAAGATAGCTCTTCAATGGAGTACTCACCTTTTTATGAAAAGAGGCAGTTTGGGTCACAGCAATGTCAAGAGTATCAGTTGCTATATTTTTAAGATTGTAGTGCGGCCCAACAGAATATTTTGCATCAGTATATTTGAATGCACTCATTTTTATTCTGTTTAAAAAAATGTTTGTAACAATAACAACCCAAGACCGTCCTTCGTTTTAGACATGCTGTTGAAAACAAATGCGGAGCCAAATGGTCGCACTCCATGAAATATTTTACAAAGTCGTATGGTTTAATATAAGTGAATCCAGGAAGAATAATAAGATTCAAAAATTTGATACTGCAGGAACATTAGTTAGCCAGTTAACAATAGCTGTATGGTTATTACGGGTTTTGCTCACTAAAAGAAGCAATGAGTAACTTCACATTACTCTTAAACTTAACAATGCGAATCTAAAAACAATGTTAACATTCAAGCCTGAAGAAGAAGTAGGTTACTATTTTGATAAAGAACTAGCTAAAATGTTAGGCTTTACAGCTAACAATTATAGATTTAGAGTTACACCAACCCAAACTACTTATGAGGGGGAAAGTCCGCTCGATCTTGCATTACATTCATTACTCTATGTTCATTTGGATGAGCTGAGCACTGATTTAAACTTATATGACGGAAGGCCCTCAACTGTTTTAAGAGCTCTTCCGTCAGGGAAAGCTGCATATTGCGATTATGAAATTATACAATTCCCTAATTTACAGTTTAAAAGATTAGTTTGTGGGAGGGTCGGATCATTTAATATAAAAATCAAAGACAAAGCGGGGAAAAGTTGTGAAATGTGATAACCTGCACATTGTTTTGGAAATAAAATAATATTTACTAAAAAATAATGTCGCGGGGGCCAGAAGAATCAGGAGTTACATTAGCGCCTGTGAGGTGTATAACTTTAGAATTAAAAGACCTTGCAGACGTTGCGGACTTTGAACAGAACGGTGAGATAGGCGCTTTGTATGGTTTTGAGTACACTAAAGATGGTGATTATAAACGCAAAGAGGTTGGCGACAGCAAAAAGTTTCCTAAACTAGAACAGCTGCGCAATCTAGAGGCAAATAATGTTGGCCAGTATGAATATAAAATAGTTCGAAAACCTGACCTCAAATGGCACTTAGAACCATATTTAGAATGGGAAATAAAATTTGAATTCATAAGCCCATTTACATATTTTAGCCGTCAAAAAAGTTTCAGGAAAAGCATTCAACTCTGGCCCTTTACATGTAAGTCTTATGCCGGACGACAATAGTCGGAAAGAAATTGAAATAACGCCGTATGGGAAAAAGCAGTACATCCTCCACAGAAAAGAAACAGTTGTAAAAAAAGCTTCAACAAAATTACAGTTCTTTCCAAGCAGAAAATTAGGAGACACGTTCACAATATTATTTGAAATTTCTGTCTTTAAAGATGTGGAGAGGGATGGGGTTGTGGGCGTTAGTGATGACCTTATAAAAGGAATTAATATTAGCTGGCAAAAACTTAGACGTTAAACGCCTTAACGTTGTTGTCGTCGTTCTTCACAATGGCGAGGATATTAAGATCATAACAACAAGCAACAAAATCAATGTTGACTTAAATAGAAACAATCTTACAGAACTAAATTGGATTAATCTTACACATTTTGGCCTCATAGGTTTTATTATACTGAACAAGTTTTAACGGAGAGTATGATAAAAATAATAACTGGATTAGATTAAGTTCTGTTATAAAACTATGGAGCAGTTAAACTTTATGACAAAAACTCCTCATTGCTCATTGATTTGTGGGCAGACTGGTTGTGGAAAAACAATATTTATCCTCGAAACCCGTTACAAACAGTTTATCGTTATAATTTTAATCATATTGTGGTTTCTGTCCAACACTTAAATGGAACAAAGCATATCATGATAGAAGGTTTATATGACAGATGACAACATATATTTAGTTGATCTAGCAATAACTGAGTGAGTGTTTAGAACAGTTTTATAGACTGTTTGAAGGAACGCAGACACTATTTATTATAGATGACTGTTCAGCAGAAAGAGACATAGTTAAAAAGAGAACACTTTATCAAAACTTGCTTTCAGTGGAAGACATGCTGGAATAAGTGTGTGGATTTTATGCCAAAAATATAACTCAGTTTTAAAAGACTTTAGAGAACAGTTAAAGACTGTAGTGTTATTTCACATGAAAGACAGAGACTCATTTGAAGAATGTTTGCGCGAAAATGATGTTATTGAAAATGACCAGGAAAAACACAGGATTAAGCAAAAACTAAAATCTGAAAAGTTTAGTAAATTAGTATTAAAAAACGGATAACCCTGCACAGTATGTTTGTTTGTAAGGTCGTTATTTTTGGGTTATTGAAGTCTTACTTGTCAGAGAACAGGGAAATGCCGCTTCTGGGTCACTTTCGCCCCAAAACTGGTTGAGGGCGAAAGTGAGCCAGAAGCGGCAATTCCCTGTTCTCTTGGGTTGAAGTTCAGAAAAGTGTTCTTTCAGACTGTCGGGCACACAAATGTCACATTCAATCAGACCAAACAGAGTGTCATTTTTGACAGCGTTCAAATACCCTTGTTCTGTGATAGAAGCCATACCCTGAAACGGTTTTTTAGAGACGGGAAACGCGTTTTTAAAAAAGTGTCTGATGTGTGGGTTGTGTCGTTTCTCTTCCTGCCACTGACATTCCCACATTTCTACCACAGTCACTTTCACATCCTCACGAAGATAGCTGGTAATGTCTTGTGTGGTTTCTCTGAGCTCTGTGAGCGGTTTCCGTTCACAGGGTTAATGTGTTTGCCACGAGTGAGATGACAGTCAGTCCGTGAAACAAACAGCCATGAAACTGGTACACCGTGTCATGTGTCGAGTCCAACCGTCGACGCGGATGTGTCTGCGCCCAAAAACTTGTTCTTTCCGTTAAACTTGTGCGTATGTGTATGTTGTTTGTGTGCGCCGTCCACTCTAACCATTCTCTCGCTTGTGACCATACACGTCCGTTCTTTCTGCCTTAAAGCCGTCTCACGTCTTCTAACCGTTGGGTTTTGTGTGGGCATGGGTGAGTGATAGCCCATAGGTAAAGGGCGCATTGGCGTCATAGCCTCGAACCGATGAACAGGTTTGTCCGAATTGTCACGAATGAATGTTTTGTCTTTTTGGGATTATCTGTGAAATAATGGAGGGACCACCAACAATATTGTCACGCAACAGCGTATGTAGGTCTTCTTGTTTTTCATTGAAGAGAGAAAAGTACACACCGGGAGATAGGGTTTGAAAAAAAAGTATTTCAGTGTGATCCCTTTGGAACAGAGATACCATCTTTCAGAAGATCAACGCCTAAACGCGAATACATGTCAATCTGAGCTTGAAAAAGCCTGCATGAACGGCGCCACATCCTTATTGTTGTACCACACAGGAAATCTTTTAAAAGTGGTCATCTTGTTTTGTTCCCAAAACCTTTTGACAGAACGCGTATTGTTCGTCGGTGATGTTTTCGTTTTGAGTCGGCGGGAAAAAGGCGGCGTGGGGTGGGAGACACGTGTCGTTCAGTTTGTCCAAACGGTCATGTACTCGTAACAAAAGTACCCTTTTGGTTCCTCCCCCCCAAAACGCTTTGAGATATTTTGAATATGAAAACCCGGGGGCCCAAAAAAGTTGCAAATGCCCAAAAAAACTTGAGATTCTGACTGGCGATACACATGAAATTGATTGTTACGTTTCACCACAAACTTAAAAAGGGTTTTGCTTTTGACTTTTTGTTTTTTTTCCTCCCTCCCCTTTCTTCGTCTCCTCCCCCCTCCTCTCCTCTTCCTCTTCCCCCGGGCTCCTCAGCCCCATAAAACCCGTCTGGGTTGGACCGACTCATTTCCTCTACGTTGTCTGTCATGAAAGGCGTATCCATAAACCTCTGAATCAAATAGGGTTTGATGACATTCAGGTCATACTTGGAAGAATTAAACCCCACCACGGGCAGTTCGTGGAGGTACCTTCCAGTTTTTCTTTCAAGGAACGGGCGGGAATGTGGTGAGGTTTACAGATCGTCACCCTGCGAAGGATCAATAAAGGCTTCTAACGTATCAAACGCATCTCGAAATGTTCACGGAGAAGAGAAAAGGAGGTTTCTAAAATCTGTTCCAAATACGTCCCCGGTATCAACCAGTTTGCGGGGGCCCCCCTCACTCACGAAACAACGAGGCTCTTCAAACCCAGGTACGTTGGAAGCAACAGCGACAGAGAGGGGAACGTTTTCTAGCTGTGTATGTCGTGCTGGAGTGCGCTTGTTTCGTTTGCGGTAAGTCACGGTCTCGAAGAACACTTCAAAGTCAAAAGTAGCTCTGTAAGGAAAAACGAAATCAGGTCAACAGAAATACCATAACGACAGAGTTGCTGCAACACGATTCCGGTGGTGTGTACACACCCCCCTTTTGTATTGTTGTTGAGTCTGACTCCCTTTGGACACGTGTTTCGTGTTTGTTTAGCTCCCTAAGCGCATGCCACAGTTTGCCACATTTGAAACAAGCTAGCGCGTGTCCAAACCCTGTCAATGTAAATGATGCGCATAAAATGATGTTTGTACACCAACACTTTTAAGCGTGTCTGCGTGTTTGTAATCACTGCGACGACAAGGAACGAGGCACGGGGGTGTTTGCTTTTCATCAAATTCAAACACATCTACATTGATCTGAAACGTAGCCTCACCGATCCCAACTCTAACAGAGTAATGCCTGGAAAATGTATGGTGGGTGACTTACACCCTACCCATGCTGATAGAGAGCCTTGGTTGTTTTTGTAGGGTATGTACAGAAGCGCCTTGGTGGAGAGCGAGACAAACGAAAGAAACAAAGTCCGTCGTTGTAAACAAAACCTTTGTTTTCATCTTTTGCAGCGTGTTCAGAAACGATTGTTGGCAATGTAGTCGGGCAGTGAGTCACAGCCACAACCAATGGGAAAGTCAGGTAGAGGGTACACATAGAAAGATGTAGACATGATGGCCTGAACAGAGTAACGAGGTTGGGTCGTTCTCTCTAAACATGTCCCAACAGTCATGATCACGCAAGTCAGAAGAAAGGACAGAAAATCTTGTTTTGTATTGATGAGCCGAGGCTTGTCTAGAGCCCTGTGGTTATTACACGAGGGTTAAAAAGAAAGACAGATCTCCCTGCTCTTTATGTCTGAAAAGAAAAAGAATGAAAAAAATTTAAATTTTTAAAAACCGTTGTTTTGTTCATGGAAAACATCCAAAAGCTGATCACCCCATTTGGGAGAATCATCAGAAGGTCCAAAACAAAGTGTAGACAGATTGAACTTTACCAGGGCGCTTAGGGGTTTTTTGATAGCGTTTCCAATATTTGTCATAAAATCTCTTTCACATCCGGAGATAAATGATCTAACAGCTGTTTTTCTTTACGCTGTGTGTTTCAATCTTTTTCTCGGTCGGCAAAAAAGGATGAGAAACAGACTCACTGTCACTTTTGCGTTTCCCTTCCCCAGCTTTGGTACCCCTGACGTCTTCCTCGGTGTTGGTTTTCACCGTCGTGGGCCGCATGTGTATGGTCCAGTGGTCTTTGCGACCAAAACCCACATGACACACGGGGCACACATGACTGACCCGTCGTTCGTGTTGCACCCGGACATGGCGGTTGCGGTTGGTTCTCTTGGTAAACACAGCAGGACACTCGGGACAGGTTAAAAAAGGAAGCTGAAGTCTGGGTTATCTTCTTCTTTCTGCGCAGACATGTTTTGGCACTCGCGTGACGTGATCGTTCGGGGTAATTCGTTGACGAAAGGCAACGGGAGTGGATAGGCAGTGAGTTCAGCGACAGTCTCTGTGCGCCTGATGCAAGGGCAAAGAACCTCTGTCTTTTTATCAGGAAGTGCTCGGGCCAATCCGCTTCTGTGTCGCTTCCTTCCCAGAGGGTCCGCCTCCTTTGTCCCATTGTTCCAGCTGCTGATTGGTCTCATTATAACCGACGCCACGCCCACCCCACGCGTCTTTTTTTCTGTACTTTCATTAATGACCCGCAGCTGTTCTTGTTCTTTGTTCCTGACACGCCCCCTTTCGGCCTTTGGGGCGTGTTTCAAATACCAACCCCCCGCGTCTTTTGTTCTGTAGTATTGATTAATGACCCGCAGTTTCTTGTTCTTTGTCCCTGGCACGCCCCCTTTCGGCCTTGGCGCGTGTTTCAAATATCCACCCCACGCGTCTTTTGTTCTGTAGTATTGATTAATGACCCGCAGCCCTCCCTAAGCTCTTTGTTCTTTGTGTCTGCACATCTGCCTCGCCCTTGGCGCGTGTTTCAAACACGTCACGTGGTACAGCAGCTGACCCTTGGCTCGTGTTTCAAATACCCACCCCACGCGTCTTTTGTTCTGTAGTATTGATTTTAAAGGGCCCGCAGCTGTTCTTGTTTTTTTGTTCTTGACACATCTGCCTTCGGCCTTGACGCGTGTTTCAACTACGTCACGTGGTACACCCAGCTGCTGCTCATGGGTATATAGTCTGCGGGATAACCCAGGCAACATCATTCTTCGCTCCAGCTCACTCTGAGATCGTCACGAAAAGGAAAAAAAAAAAGGCCCGCACCAGCAGCAACAGCGGTAGCAGCAACAGCGGCAGCAAACCAGCACCAGCAGCAGTAGCACCTTCTATCAAGACGGGAGGCCTTCTTTCCGCTAGGTGGGAACAAATATCTCACTGTCAATCAGTTTAAAGGCGGCGTATAAACCCACATGTACGCCAGTTTGAGCGATATGGGTTGGTGGTAAACCCACAAAAACAGGGATTACACTGCAATCCCAACAATTTGAACGCCTCATTGGCTATGCCACCAAGGCCCGCACGGTAGTCCGGACATTGGAAAGAGAACAACAACAACAGCAGCAGCAGCACCAGCAGCACCAACCGCAACAACAGCAAAACGACAGCCGCAGCAGCACCCGTCGCAACAACAGCAACAACGACAGCAGCTACAGCACCAGTGGCGACTTCAGCAGGAGCGACAGCACCAGCATCAGCAGCAACAAAACAAAAAGAAAAATGGTGGAGCAAAAGACGACGACGCGCATGATGCCTTCTTGACACAACCCTTCTTCACACAAGAAGAAACACAACCACCCCCAACCGAAGCACAGCCGTTCTTCGGCAACACTTTTCATTCGTAAGTACTTTTTTCTGCCTGTCTGTCTGTCTGTCTGTCTGTCTGTCTGTGTGTGTGTGTGTCTCTCTCTCTCTCTCTCTTTCTCTCTCTCTCTCTCTCTCTCTCTCTCTCTCTCTATGCGTCTAGTACGTACCACTATCGCGCCTTTATTTCCGCCTCATCCCTGGACTTTTTCCGACATTATTTCTTGTTCCAGTGGATGACGATGAGTGAAGCACCCGCCACGACCAAAAACTGTCGCCATCACCACCGCCACCCTCACCACCACTGCCATCACCACCGTCACCACACCACCTTCACCACCACCACGACCAACACCACCGCCATCGCCATCACCACCGCCATCGCCACCACCACCTTCACCACTACGACCAACAACCCCCGCCATCACCACACCACCTTCACCACCACGACCAACACCACCGCCTTCCTGCCACCCTCGCCACCACCCTCTATGTGTGTGCTTTTCTGTCTGTGTGTCTGTCTGTTTGTTTGTTTGTCGTCTATGTTTGTGTCTGTGATCTGTTTCGACCACTCTCAGAAATAAATGGCAAAACCCAAATGGTTTTTATCGATCAGAGAGCGTCGTTCATCTTTAATGACCTCCTGTTTGATATACTACTTGGCTGCCTATCAACACCGGGATGAGGTACAGTCAACGGGGACCTTGACGGAACAATGCTCATCATCAGTCATCTTCAACGTCATCAGTATCGTCAGAAAGGTGAGTGGTAGCGCAAACGGGTGTTCCGAGAAAAAAAAAAAATGTGTCGTCAATCACTGTCATCACCGCCGTCTTAACACGTCTACGTACCACGCGGCAACGAAAAAAACATTTATTTAAAAAAAAAAACAAAACCACATCGATCCGCACACACGCGGCGCGCGCGCCGCGCGTAGCAACACGACACACCCCCATCATTTTTAACCCCCTTACGTCAGCAAACAAGAAAAACTTTTTTTTATCGAGCGTGACTCACCGTGCAAGAAAATAAAAACAAAAACAAAACCACGTGGGCCCCGACGCCACCTGCCGTCACCGCCGCGTTGCGCAACACCGGGGGGGATCCCGCCCGAGATCCCCAAAAAAAGGGGGTGAAACGTCCCTTACCCTAAATACTTACGTGGTACACCATCGCAGTCCACAGAAAACCTTTACCCCTCCCAGTTTATTTTTCACTCATTTTATTGGTTTCCATATTTCCTCTCAAAAGGCCTTCTATCCGCAACGCCCCGTAAAACGAAATGGCGCAGACTGATGGAATCACACCCCCAACCATTTTTAGCAAACACAAGACCACAGTGTAAAGGCTTGTATATAGATAACCATCATTCTGATCAGTTACTCTGTATTCAATTGTTCGTTTGGTTTTTTTCACTGAAAGTGCACTGGCTGTTGCATTATAATTTGTAGTCAGTGCAATTCTGTGCTAAGTGTGGTTTTCCCTCTGCAAGTGCAGGAGGGCATGCTGAAGATAAATACCACCCAAAAAAAAAAAAATAAATAAAAAAAGTCGAGAGTAGAAGGGAGACGGGAGGGAGGAATTGGCGGTGGTGGGCAGTTTCCAGGCGTTTGGAAGGTGGCGGAGGCGTGTAGAAGTTGGGGGAATGGACGTTTTTCTTTTCTTTTTTTTTCCTTTTTTTTCTTTTGCTTCAAATTCGGATGGCAAAGAATGAGGAGGGATGGGGGCAGAGGGTAGTGACATCGTACACGCACGCACACACACTTGCACACACACACACACACACACACCACACACCCCACACACACACACACACACACAGATGCGCGCGCGCGCACGCATGTACGCACACAGACAAAAGAGAGAGAGGGGAGAGAGAGAGAGAGAGAGAGAGAGAGAGAGAGAGAGAGAGAACGAGAGGTTGACTGACTGACTCAACCAGTCAGAGAGAAAGGGGAGGGATGAGACAGAAGAGAAAAGGATAGACCGACCTACAGAGAGAGAGAGAGAGAGAGAGAGAAGAGAGAGAGAGAGAGAGAGAGAGATATTCTTCTATGTCAGCCCCGTCACGGCACTTTCCTCATTTATTCTCACGATCCATTTTTAAACCCGACTTCTGCCCTTTGAGACAAGTTTCAACAATCCAATCCCCCTTGTTGACGTTCGCCCGAACCCTCAGCACCAAAGATCAATCCTTCCTCCCAACCCCACCCGCCATCAAACGGCGGTTTCTACGACAAGCCCTCTCTGGGCTCTTTGGCTCCCTCTTCCTCTCGGGACCAACACAGGGTACCAGCTCTCCAAGGTTCTAGAACTCTGTGACCCGACCTGAGCTGATGATGGTCATCTGACCCAAACGTGTGCTTCCAAGAGTTACATGCTTTTTCCCTTTTTTTCAATGGTATGGTAACATTAGCCTTGTCCACTTAACGGGGCGTTCACGAGTCAAATTTGCCATATTCAAGACTATCCGTCCGAAACCTCAACACCGGGATCAGTCCCAGTGCCCTCAAACGGTGGTTCCAAGCTCCTTCCCTCCTGAAGGCCCCCCCCCCCCCCCCTCCCCTCTTTCGACTCCACTCTAACGGATCCAATGGCGCAGTCAGATGGTATTAAATACGCCTAATGACTCGTGGATGCTCAGTTACGTGGACTAAA
Organism: Conus ventricosus; assembly: GCA_018398815.1. Classification (NCBI taxonomy): domain Eukaryota; kingdom Metazoa; phylum Mollusca; class Gastropoda; order Neogastropoda; family Conidae; genus Conus; species Conus ventricosus. Next base: position 197 of record JAFLJL010003439.1, on the reverse strand, counting down.
AAAAAGTTAAAGCAGTCATCGAAACAAGGGGGGATGGGGGAGGGGGGGGGGGATCCCCACAGCTAACAAGGCCAATGGCGCAGTCAGATGGTTTTAAAAACGCCTAATGACTCTTGAATGCTTGTTGCGGGGGATTTGAAAACAAGATAATATGATCATGGAATGAAGGGAGAAATAACTCAATCGCATCGGTATAA
>JAFLJL010003438.1:0-19907 GCA_018398815.1 Conus ventricosus | reverse complement strand
TGACAGCAGAGACACAGAGATCGATTTGAATAATGCTTCAGCGCTTGCTCAGATCTTTGGCAAGACCGGAAGACAAACGACTTGTGAGGAGCCAAATAACATCACTTGCAGGCCCCAAGAACCCTCTTGGCAACAGTCAAGAAGAGGAAGCTGTCGTGGTTCGGGCATGTCATACGCCACAATTCACTGCCCAAAACAGTCATCCAGGGCACGCTGGAAGGCGGCAGACGAAGGGGACGACAAGCCAAATGCTGGATGGACAACATCAAAGAATGGACCAGGATGGATGGCCCTACGCTGATGCGACAGGCAGAGGACAGGGCCGGATGGCGGTGCCTGGCTTCGAGAGTGTCTCTCATCTCTCCTCTACGCCCATCATGGGCAAGAGAATGATGATGATGATGATGGTGGTAGGGTCCTCCTCCACCCCCCTTGCGCCTGCGGCAGGAAGTGACAGTGAGACGGAGAGAGACAGAACCGTGGCACTGCTGAGCCAAGTAGGTTAGTTAATTTTAGTGCCAGCAGGACCGTCGCTGTCTGCGGCAATCAGCTGCGCTTTTTTGTTTTTGTTTTTTGTTTAATTGCAGTCCGGGGACTTCGGGGGAAACTGTGTGGACTGAGTAACTAATCCACTCACGTCCAGTCAGTGTGGGTCGGTCAGCCTTGATGAAATCAACACGGTCAAGGGATAACGCACGCATTATCACCGACAGACGCTCTCTGTCCTGATGAAGTATAATGCTATACCAAAAAGTAAAAGAACAATGCTATACCAAAGTGTAAAAGAACAATGTTAGACCAAAGTGTAAAACTCAACCCATGTATTGTATTGTTGGATGAAAGAAAAACTTTGGACCATCCAATTTAAAAGCTGAGCCAAACTGACGTATTGTTTTTTTTAGCGGAAACAAAAAGCTTTGGCTCATCCTGATTAAATGTAAAGCGAAACCGATGAAGCGTTAGCTGAAAGACAAGCCATATGTAAATGTGAATCGATGTTGTGTTACCTGAAAGAAAAGCTTTGGACCGTACAGATTAAATGTAAAGTTCAACCGTTGTATTGTTCGCGTTCAAGTTCGCTGAAAGAAAAGCCTTGGACCGTGTAGATAAAGTGTAAAGCTCAACCGATACCCTATATTGTTCGTTCCAAGTTCGCTGAAAGAAAAGCTTTGGACCGTACAGATAAAGTGTAAAAGCTCGACCGATGTACTGTTTAAGTTCCCTGAAAGAAAGGCTTTGGACCGTGTAGATAAAGTGTAAAGCTCAACCGATATATTGTTCGTTCAGTGATCGCTGAAAGCAAAACTTTGGACCATCGCTGGCTGCAGATTGCACGCCCTGGTTATATAACACAAAACACGTTAGTGTCTTTACAGTAGATAGCATGTTTCAGAGAGAGAGAGAGAGAGAGAGAGAGAGAGAGAGAGAGAGAAGAGAGAGAGAGAGAGAGAGAGAGAGAGAGAGAGAGAGAGAGAGAGAGAGGGGGGGGGGGGAGAAAGAAGGGCATAAATCCAGTGTGTGGGTGGGTGTGGTGAGTGCGTGCGTGCGTGCGTGCGTGCGTGCGTGCGTGCTGCGTGCGTGCGTGCGTGCGTGCGTGCGTGCGTGCGTGCGCGCGCGCGTGCGTGTGTGTGTGTGTGTGTGTGGGGTGTGGTGTGTGTGTGTGTGTGTGTGTGTGTGTGGTGGTGTGTGGTGGTGTGTGCGTGCGTGTGCGTGGTGGGCGTGTGCGTGCGTGCGCCGGGGTGAGTGTGTAGGTGTGTGTGTGTGTGTGTGTGTGTGTGTGTGTGTGTGTGTGTGTGTGTGTGTGGTGTGTGTGTGTGTGCAGGTGTGGTGCAGTGTGTGTGTGTGTGTGTGTTGTTGGTTTGTGTTTTGTGTGGTGTGTGGATGGTGTGTGTGTGTGTGTGTGTGTTTTGTGTGTGTGTGAGTGTGTGTGTGTGTGTGTGTGTGGTGTGTGTGTGTTTTGTGTGTGTGTGTGTGTGTGTGTGTGTGTGTTGTGTGTGTGTGTGTGTGTGGGGTGTGGTCCTTTCCTTTATTCTATATCTCATTCTTTCCTCTATTCTATAATTCGTCCATTCCTTTATTCTAAATTTTGTCCTTTCCATTATTCTATTCTATGTTTCCCCTTTCCTTTATTCTATATTTCGTCCTTTCCATTATTCTCCCACAGAATCCTATGTGATGTGTGAACGCCACAGAATCCTATGTGATGTGTGAACGCCACAGAATCCAATGTGATGTGTGAACGCCACAGAATCCTATGTGATGTGTTTCTGTGACGTACCAAGGCTGACTGAACACAAGTACAAAGAAGCCAGGATCAGCTGAGGAGAACAGGAGGTGGAAGTCAACTCAGGACGGATGTAACAAAGGGTTGTGATGACTAAACACACGTATAGCCGACGGTTCTAATCACAAGACAGAATTCGATAGTTTCTGGGCGCTGTCAAAGAAACATTTCATTCAGCTTGCTCCTCTTCGTCTGTCTATCCCTCCTTCGCCATTCTCCTACACAACTGTTCCGGTCCTCTTTTCAGTTGTAGTTTACACTCTCAGGTAAGCTTGAATTTCTGTCCATTGAGCAAACGCAAGAAAAACATTGGACTCCGAGTTTCCATCTGCTGCACTGTGGCAAACAGAAGACTCGAATTTTACAAGGCGAAATGTGTTATGACTTTAGTCCAGATAAAACGGTAAAAGGAATCGTATCCTATAACTTTCAGTAAAACAAAATATTCCAATGCAACATTTAACGTACATGCTTATAATCATTGCATGGTTTTCCACATTATACTTAACACATTAAATTTTACTTCAATGAATTTAAATTCTTTTTATCTTATTCCCAGCGACACCTCAGTGTTATTGCTCCTGAACCGCTTTTACGCTTTCCCTGTGCGTAGCTGCGTACAGATTCTCATGTCTGGACTTCAGCAGCAGCTTATCTAATGAAAATGTGTGTGTGTGTGTGTGTGTGTGTGTGTGTGTGTGTGTGTGTGTGTGTGTGTGTGTGTGTGTGTGTGTGTGTGTGTTGTGTGTGTGTGTGTGTGTGTGTGTGTGTGTGTGGGGTGTGTGCATCGGTCATAATTCTCTCAAGGAAGACATTGAAAAGTGTGAGGGAGAGTAGACAGCCCTGTCGCACTCCAACGGTAGTTCGGAACCACTCGCCTATGTTGTTACCGAAGAAAACGGCACTGGTGGCTTTATTGTAGAGGCTTTCAATAATCTCTCTCTCTCTCTCTCTCTCTCTCTCTCTCTCTCTCCTCTCTCTCTCTCTCTCTCTCCCCTCTCTCTCTCTCTCTCTCTCTCTCTCTCTCTCTCTCTCTCTCTCTCTCTCTCTACATAGCACGTCGTGTGTCGCCACTTCCTCCACTGAGCCACAGAAAGCGTGAACACATCAGAACGGTGCCGAACCAGCACGAACACGACCCCGGAGGAGGCTTCAAACCCTTCTCTCCCCCCCCAGTCATTCAATAAAGAAAAATATAAAAACCAAACAGAACTGAGCAAATATATCTGGAAACTTAAAGACGCAAAAACAAGCTACAATATATCCTGGAAAATCATAAAAAGAGCATCACCATACAGCAATGTTTCAAAAGGTGCAACCTATGTTTAACTGAAAATGGTTAATACTATGCAAACCACACTTAGCAACTTTAAACACCAAAACAGAAATAGTAAACAACTGCAGGCATAAATGAAATCGTTGTTAGTGAACACATCCAAAACAAAAACCTGAAAGCCCCAAAAAACACGTGCAGCCAACCCGCACGTGCTAACAACCGCAAACGTGAGCCCACAACGCTATATAACATCGGCGGTGGGCAAACAAAAATCATCCTGATGACAGCGCAACGCCGCTAGAAACAAATTTGTCGAGTTTTAACCTTGAGTTTTAACCTCCTTTTTAACATCATTGACAAATGTTGCTCCCAAGGGGTCGAGCACTTTTAAAATCATTTTAGGCTCTTTGATTATATTCATCTTGATTGCTCCTCACGTTGAGCACTGTGGCCCGAAAGATTTTAAAATGGAGGAAATCAATTTTAGGCAGTCAACAAAAAACATACCGTTCTCTAACCCACAATTCTACTTAAAAAGATTAATAGAACAAACCGAAAGTTCGTACGCCAATATGAGATGGAAAGCATTCTTTTTCCTGAACCGAATGCAAAAAAAAGAGGACAAAAACACCTACGATTTCAAATCATGGCGATCACCACCAGTCATAGACGATATGAAACCCTTTGAGATCAAATGAAAAGAATGATAACCAATATTGAATTCAAAAATCTAACAACGATTTCCAAACAACATAAAAAACCAAATAAAACAAGTACAAAATGACAAAAAATATTTGTGAAGGCTGACAAAACTAGCAATTACTACAAAAATGGAACCAAAGGATATTCTCAACTCCTTGACAAAAACATCCAGAAAAACTACAAAAAAGCTGACAAAAATAATACATGACAGTATCCGCACTAAAGATAAAGAACTTGCAGAGCGCATAGACCTAAGTGACAGGATAGAAGCGACAGCAACAAATAGAGCTTTCATAACACTCAAAGACCACAACCCAACTTTCATAACAATCCAACATGCAGACTAATAAACCCATCGAAATCTGAATTAGGCAAAATAAGCAAGAAAATTCTGGAAAAAAATAACAAAGGACATAAAATCAAACTCTTATCAACCTCCGGAAGAACCCATACGAATTATCCAATGGTTCAAAAAACTCAATAACAAAGTAATACAGTATTTATCACATTTAACATAGTAGACTTTTACCCATCCATGTGAGGAACTACTCTCCAAAGCCCTGAAGTTTGCCAGTAACCACACAGACACAGGGTCAAAATGGAAATCATCTCCACACCAAGAAAAACATTCTACACAGCAGAACTGAAACCTGGATCAGGAAACCAACACGAAACTCAACATTCGACGTAACCATGGGTTCAATGATGGGCAGAAACATGTGAACTGGTCGGACTATTCATGCGTCCAACATCAAGAAAAAACCGGAAAACAGTCGGACTGTACAGAGCGATGGCCTTGCTGCACTAACAAACAACCCAAGAACCATCGAAAACAAGAAGAAAGAACTATGCAAATCTTCCAAAACCACAACTTAAGATCACCATTGAAGCAAACAAAAGGTAGTGAACTACTTAGACATAACACGATCTCAACAACCATATATATAACCATACAAGAAACCCAACGATACACCTCTTTATGTACACACCAAAAGTAACCATCCACCATCTGTATTAAAGACCATACCCCATGGCATAAACAAGAGACTATCAAACCTGTCATGAAATGAGAGAGTGTTCAACAATGCAGCAGTGGAATACCAGGCAGGCACTACAAACAAGTGGATACAATTACAAACTACAATACACCCGGACAACAACACAAATAAAAGCAAGAAAATAAGGAATGAAAAATCATATGGTATACCCCCTACGACGGGAAACTCAAAACAAACATAGGGAAAGAATTCTTCAAAATCCTAGCAACTTCATTTCCAAAAGAGCACAAACTGTCCAAAATATTTAACAAAAACACTGTCAAACTATCGTACAATGTATGCCCAACCTCAAAAACCTGATTGACGCATCCAATAAAATGAAAATCAACACAGCAAAGAAGGGTGAAGAAAGAAATCTGCAATTGCACGAGAAAGGAGCAGTGCCCACTAAACAATAAATGTCTCCACAACAACATTGTATACCAGGTTTACTGTACATCAGAAAATGAAAAGAAACATACATAGGGATCACATGAAAACCACTTCAAAACCAGATATGCAAACCACAAACAGTCATTCAAAAAGAAAAATAAAAACCAAACAGAACGACAAAATATCTGGAACTTAAAAGACGCAAAAACAAGAAAATTAATCCTGGAAAAATCATAAAAAGAGCATCACCAAACAGCAATGTTTCAAAAAAGTGCAACCTAATGTTTAAACTGAAAAATGTTTAAAATACTATGCAAACCACACTTAGCAACTTTAAACACCAAAACAGAAATATGTAAACAACTGCAGGCATAAATGGAAATCGTTGTTAGTGAAAATCCAAAACAAAACCTGAAAGCCCAAAAAAACACGTGAGCCAACCCGCACGTGCAAACAACCGCAAACGTAGCCCACACGCACTATAAAAAATCGGCGAGTGGGCAAACAAAAATCATCCGATGACAGCGCAACGCCGCTAGAAAAAAAATTGTCGAGTTTTAACCTTGAGTTTTTAACCTTCCTTTTTAACATCATTGACAAATGTTGCTCCCCAAGGGGTCGAGCACTTTTAAAATCATTTTGGGCTCTTTGATTATATTCATCTTGATTGCTCCTCACGTTGAGCACTGTGGCCCGAAAGATTTTAAAATGGAGGAAATCAATTTAGGCAGTCAACAAAAAACATACCGTTCTCTAACCCACAATTCTACTTAAAAAGATTAATAGAACAAACCGAAAAGTTCGTACGCAATTGAGATGGAAAGCATTCTTTTTCCTGAACCCGAATGCAAAAAAAGAGGACAAAAACACCTACGATTTCAAATCATGGCGATCACCACCAGTCATAGACGATGAAACCCTTTGAAGATCAAATGAAAAGAATGATAACCAATATTGAATTCAAAAAATCTAACAACGATTTCCAAACAACATTAAAAAACCAAATAAAACAAGTACAAAATGACAAAAAAATTTTGTGAAGGCTGACAAAACTAGCAATTACTACAAAAAGGAACCAAAGGAATATTCTCAACTCCTTGACAAAAACATCCAGAAAAACTACAAAAAAGCTGACAAAAATATACATGACAGTATCCGCACTAAAGATAAAGAACTTGCAGAGCGCATTAGACCTAAGTGACAGGATAGAAGCGACAGCAACAAAAGAAGCTTTCATAACACTCAAAGACCACAAACCCAACTTTCATAACAATCCAACATGCAGACTAATAAACCCATCGAAATCTGAATTAGGCAAAATAAGCAAGAAAATTCTGGAAAAAATACAAAGGACATAAAATCAAACTCTGATTACAACCTCTGGAAGAAACATACGAAGTTATCCAATGGTTCAAAAAACTCAATAAACAAAGTAATACAGTATTTATCACATTTGACATAGTAGACTTTTACCCATCCATAGATGAGGAACTACTCTCCAAAGCCCTGAAGTTTGCCAGTAACCACACAGACATAACAGGGTCAGAAATGGAAATCATTCTCCACACCAAGAAAACATTACTACACAGCAGAAATGAAACCTGGATCAGGAAAACCAACAGAAACTCAACAATTCGACGTAACCATGAGAGAACAGGAAAAACCTTCATTCTGACTCACTTGCTCCTCCACCAAGTTTTTGGGCGAAAGTGGCCTAAAAGCGCCTATTCTTGTTCTCTGACAAGTAACCAAAAATAACGACCCTACAAACAAATATACTGTGTAGGGTTATCCGTTTTTAATACTAATTTACTAAAGTTTTCATAGAGTAACGTAGGGGAAGGTTGCCAGGACTGGACACGCCCCATAGAGTAACGCAGGGGAAAAGCAGTTGTGTCTGAACGCGCCATATACACGGTGGGTGCACCAGGCTATACCGATTACAGCGTGGGGAGAGAGAGAGAAACCTGACAAAGTTGCCTCAAACAGACAGACAGACAGACAGACAGACAGAGAAGAGAGACAGAGGGAGAGAGGGGAGAAAGAGAGAGAGAGGCACACACACACACACACACACACTCACACACACACCACACACACACACAACACAGACACACTAACACACACACACACACACACACACACACACACACACACACACACACACACACACACCACACACACACACACACACACTCTTTCTCTTTCTCTCTCTCAATTAAATGTCATAAAAATCCGCACACTTCTTCTGACTAATTTCCAACTACAAACTTTGTACATAGACAGGCAGACACGGGCTGAAACCCGATCACTTAATTTACGGCTCGCGGCAGTTCCTAGCCTGTGCTGTGTAAACGAAACAACACTCGGTTGGGTTGCACACATTTGGAAAAGTCTAGATTGCCACGTCGTCACATCAGATCGAGGCTGTCGACGTGGCACGACCGGGGCTGTCATTGTTTGTTGAGCCACCACTCAAGAAGGCTGTGTGTTTCGTCGGCGCTCTGTTGTGACCACTGTTTTAATGTGTTATTTTAAAATGGCTAAACGTTACTGAAGAACAGTTTGTTATTTCGAGGCCATAAGTTTTACTTTAACTGCATGTTAGAGTATTTGTTGAAAGAATTAGTTGAGTCAGTCAGTGAAGGCAAGCCAACATATTCACATGTCTGCCCGCACAGCGGGGTGTGTGCTAACACGTTCCTCGCTATACAGCGAGAGCCGCCTCTTTCTCTGTTCTTCATTGCGCTTAACTGGTAGTTGTCTTGAAGGTAGGCGAAGCATGTTGTGAAACCGAGAGACTATGGTTTGTTGGTTCAAGGAAATGAAACAAGATGTAGCCAGTTTTAATACGTGTTTGTCTATTGATGAGATGGTTTCTTATTTAATAAATGGCGCTGCATTGTTGAAAGTCGGCCGAAGCAAAACAAACCATCACGCATTGATTGTTGGGAGCTGGCTTGAGACAGCTGTTCCTCCCAAGTAAAAATGTTCTCAGTTTGTATCAGACTTGATTAATTGTTAACTACAGATTCAGTGTTCATGTGGCAAGCTGATCTGTATTAAGATGTGTATACTTTTTTAATTTTAAACCAGTTCATCTGCCTTCAAGTGTGCCCTTATGCAACTGAATAGCCTACCACTGACGTAAGATCTATTTTTAGATACCGCTCCTGCAGGAGCGGTCGGGTTTGTTTAGAGTTGACTGCTTTAGCAACAGTGCGCGCGACTGTCTTCGCCGTTCACGCGCGTGAACGGTGACCTACTTGCTGGACTCCTGCCCCACAAAGCCCCGGACAGTTTTCTAAAAATAGTTCTTACCTCACCTGCTTTGACGTCATGCTTCGTCGTTCACGCCCGTGAACGGTGGCCTACTTGCTGGACTCCTGCCCCACAAAGCCCTGGACAGTTTTCTAAAAATAGTTCTTACCTCACCTGCTTTGACGTCATGCTTCGCCGTTCACGCGCGTGAACGGTGGCCTACTTGCTGGACTCCTGCCCCGTGCTTAGGCTGCCTTTTTAGGCGGGTGTACTTTATACAATTGTCTTGTTTTATTTAATCAGGCTTTTGTTAAATGCACTTGGCGGCTGCTTTGAACTTAAAACAAAAGAGCCAATGCATCACAAAAACGCAAGCACTGTCTTGCACCAAGTGGTGTTACACATGACAAATAATAAAGCTCTGTGTACACCACACACATCCCACCCCCAAGTCACCCCAAGTTCTTAATTAAGTTTTTAATTAAGTCACCCCAAGTTCTTAATTAAGTTTTTAATTAAGTTACTTCAAGTTCTTAATAAGTCTTGATTAAGTTTTTAATTAAGTTCTTGATCAAGTTCTTAATAAGTTCTTGATTAAGTCATCCTTTAAGTACAACCAAGTTCTTATTAAGTTATCTTATAATTATCAAAAAAATACAATCTATGTTTTTATCTTAAATAGCAGATGTCTAATATAGTACACACACGCCTCAAAAAACGCGTCATCGTTGAGGATGTCTTGCTCAGCGTTTTCTGCATAAATCTTAATGAAGGCCTTACATCCTAAGCAACCGCATTGATTACAATTCTGGTCTATGGAAATGTCTTTTATAGACTCCATGTCTTTATTTATTGACTTTATCATTTTATAATACGCCATGATCTATTTTTATAAACAATTAAAATTAAGTTCTTAAAATATTATTCCATTATAAATGGATCAAAATGATGCTTTGTTATTGGCGGTTTTGGCGTGCAGTTGTCTTTTTCTGTATTTAGCGGTTCAGGTTGTTTTAACTTCTTTTGTTTTTGTTGCCGTTGGTTATATATTTTATAACCGCAATAACTGCCCCCAACAGCAGCAATGGCGCCAAAAATGGCAACAGTTTTAAGTTCAATATTCCATGAGACTTTGGGGCCCTTGTATCACATGGAGTTTTTATAGCGGGCATTGAATCAACTTGTTCTGGCGCTGGCGGTGTTATGTTTTCATAATGCTGTAACATTAATTTTTTTTGTCTGTTCCACTCTGCTAATTTTTTTCCTGCTTCAACACGCCCAGGATTTTTAATGGTCTCCACCTGGTTCAGTGTTTTCTGATGATTTTCTGGCTTGGTTACTTTCTCCACCTGATTCAGTGTTTTCTGGTTCTGCTGATTTTCCAGCTCGTTCATTTGAAGGGAAATAAAATCTATATGATTAAAAGTTATTAATCCCATGATTACTGGTGATAACAATGTTCCAAATCTATAGTATAAATCACACCCTAGAGACTCTAATGACTTTGTTAAAACTGGATCTTGCGTTAAATCATACGTAAGATCTTGTTCAGAATCAATGGGAGCAAATCTACTGACTAGTTTAGTGTACAAACTAAGAACCGTTTGCCCCACACTTTTCACCATTCTAGACCCCAGCTGCGCTCATACCTGTTATGATACTTTAAAATGTCTTGCGGCGTCATCTGTTGAATCTGTTCAATGCTGAATTCAGTTCCGAGGAACTGTTTTGTTTTCCCACATGCTGCCAAAGAATACAGCCTCTCCTTTTTGGGCATAATAGCTTGATCATCAACTTGGTCATTCATAAGTTCAGGAAGGTTTAGGCTGCCTTGTAGCTGTAGTAGATCATCACTGTTCATGTTTTTTTTATTAAATTATAATTATTTTATTTTTAAAAAATGAGCACCGAAAAAACTGTTGCTAACCTTGTATACCATTCTGCTGTTATTGGTGGTCTAAGTGTAGGATACTCAATGCTCGGTAAAAGCCTGTTAAGAATTAAACCAGCAGATCTTGGCAAACTAGACTTTGAGGATTCAGCAAAGCTGATTGCTATCATTGCAGCTTCGGTTGCTACGAAAGATTTTCTAGTTAAGCAAGGAATAATTCCAGACAATATAAATATGTAAGAAAAAAATACATTTATAAAAAATGGCTTCACTCGCAATAATGATAGGCGGCGCTGTGGTGAATGCGCTTGCTTTTAGCGGCAGTAATTTTGCATTTAGTAAACTGGGGAATGACGGCGAGAGAAAAAAGACATAACAAAGCTATGGAGGAACTAGCAGCTGCACAAGACGCCTATGAAAGGCAGAGACTTGAGCAGTTAGATTTTATTAATGACACACTGAAAAGACAGGGGCATGCAGCTTACATATTTAAAGATGTTGATCAAGCAATAAAACAATATTATCTAGTAACAGGCAAACCGGTCCAGACATTGCCCCCACCAAAATTCAGTGACTTTTATCAACCATCAGAAAAACAAAAGATGCAAGAAATCGGGTTTATTGTCGTTGGTATGACCGTTGTGTATTTTGTTGCACATAATATTGGCTGAATAAAAAATGAACAAAATCTATTATTCGCCCAAAGGATATTGGAAGGGTATCACAGCAATACAAAAGCTAAGCCAAGCAGCGGGAGTTAGTGAACAAACAGCAAAGGAATGGTTATCTAAACAAGCAATTTGGCAAATTTATTTACCTGCCCCTAGACGAATACAGAGACCGCACTTTGTGAACACAACTCCAAACGACACCCATCAAATGGATCTTCTATATTTACCCTCTGATAGGATTAGACGAAAAAGATTTAAGTACGCACTCACAGTCATTGACATGGCTTCAAGATACAAAGATGCGGAACCATTAACACAAAAGAGCGCTTCTGCTGTTGCTGTCGCTATACAACTGATATACCAACGAGGCCCACTAACTTATTCTCGCATGATTCAAGTTGATGATGGAAAAGAATTTAAAGGCCAAGTGAATCAATTATTGTTAAAACACAGAGTTACTATTAGAAGAGGCATTCCGGGAGTTCACAGATCACAGGCTTTAGTTGAAAACTTTAACAAACAGTTAGCCGAAAGACTTTCTCCTACCAGTATCACAGAGAGCTTATTGACAACTCTCGCAACACAGAATGGGTTAGAAGACTGCCCTCAGTTTTGCGCGCAATGAATAATGAAGAATTTAAAGGGCTAAAACCAGTACAAGCAATCAAAAGAAAAACAATAAATGTTGCTGAAGGAGAGTCTTCATCTAGCAAACTATTACCATTTGGTTTGAAAGTAAGGTACCTTTATTTACCGGGGGAAGCAGAAGGGGACACTCGCATCAGGGCAACTGATCCAGTTTGGAGTGTTGACCCATATGAAATAAAAAGAATTGTAAAGATGAATCCGCCCGTGTATTATTTACGAGAAACTGACACAACAAAACAACCAGCTCCTCAAAGATCTTTTGTGAAAGAAGAACTGCAGATAATTCCGCCAGACACAGTTCCGCTTTAATTAATTTACGGTTCTCCAGTGCCCAATTGCATATGAAAACTCTGGATTAACAAACACCCGTTTTGTGTTTGTTCTATCTAATGACTTCTTTGTTACAACTGTTGTGTTGATCTCATGTAGATTAGATCGCAGTTTTACGTTGTTATGATGAAAAGTCTTATTGCCAAACAATGCTTCTTTGTAGTTGTCATGTGATATGTTTGACTGCACAACGCTGCGAGATATTCCCTTTGCTTTCTTAATGATTTTCTCCTGGCTCGAAATACTGTACATTTTTGACCTTAACCCCACATACTCCTTGATCACCTTTCCAGATAATTCATCCTTCATCTTTCCTAAAACCTTCTTGTTAGTAATTGAATGCAAAGGCGAATCTTTAGGGTAATCAGATGTATCATACCATCCCGCATGTCCTTTAGCCACTTCGGTTTCCATGTCTTTATAGATGTCGTCAGTAGGGATATCTATAACAAAACTATCTGTATCTGTGTAAAGTACTCTGGACTCAGGATACGAGGGCTTAAAGTAGTCATAAAGAAACTCTAACATCAAAAGCTTTGATAATTCTAAAACAGTAAACCCAATAAATACAGGTTTGTCTAATTTGACTTTCTTTTTTTTCATCATTATGCCAAAAAGCTGATCATGAAATCTTCTGAAGTCCTGATAATTTGGTTTTGAAGTCAGCTTAATTGCTTCGTTCTCTTTGGTGACCAATCTGACATCTTTACGCTTGTGCGGATTCTCCATAGTCTTTCCAAAACAGCTGTTGTTCATCAGCTTGAAAAAGTCTTTTTCTGAAGCATCTGTGGATTTGGTTCTGAGATCAGTGTTCTTCATGATGTATGGTTTCATGAACTGTTCTTGATCAAAAGCAATTATACGATGGACAGCTGTTAACTTTAAACCATGTCTTAAATAAAATTGTAGAAGTCTGTAATGACAGACATAATTTTTTTTGCCTCGAAGATTAGGCACAAGTTTAGGTGGTTCTCTTGGATCCATCTTTAGACTTTCTGCAGCTAATGGATAGTCATTATGCTGGTCATGGAGTTCATGAGGATATTCTAAGTCAACTTCTAGAATGAAGCCGCGCTGCTGATCAGGCGTTAAACTGTTCAACCACTTTAATGCCTTTTGAATATTATTCGGATCCCCGCCTGTGTACTTTTTAAAGTTGCGTAAGGGAACGATTGCCATAGCCCATCCATACAGATTGTTTGCTCTAAATACAAAAGAAAATTAACCTTTTATGGGGCATAGTCTCAAGTATTTGTTTTTTCTTTACAGTAATGAGCGACGCATACAAATTCCCCACGAAATCCGTTTTAAATTCTGTATCATTGGAAAATTTCAACAATAAATCAATCTGTCCCAGTAAACTTAGAAAGCACCCCAACCACCGGGGGGCGCAAAAAAGTAATGCGAGGATCCCTATAATGTTTATCAGGTCTTCTATAATTTTCAAAGCGTCCGCCAACAAACAACATTGCCTTTAAAAATGGATCGATAGTCCCCACGTTTACAATCAAATTTTTTGCCAAGCATCTTGGCATGCTGGAATCGAGTCCTGAGTCCTTTTCCTCAAAGACTAAAAAAGAAGGGCCCCCTTTAGGAGGAATTTTTTTCAAAAACCCTTTCCCCCAACGTTCAGTACTCATAAGGGAAAGCCCTTTTTTTAACGAGAGTGGTCAAAATATTTTTCCGTTATGGGGAGGACTTTAAGGACATAGCCGTGCCCCCTAATGTCCCATCATGTTTGCATAGAGTCATAAAAAGACATGTTTTTTGATTAAAGCACGTACTTTTCTGATGACTGTGCAATGCATGCACCCTAAGGCGTTTGGTTACTGCTTGCAAATAAAAATGAAGTGTAAAATCGAAGTTATGAAAGAAAAATGGGGGCTTCCATGTCTTTGGTTCAAACTTTAGTTGAAGATTGCATTACTGTGTGCTGCTCCTCTGAACTTTCCACTAATGTGATCATGGTCTCTTACTGTCGGATTCGCTGCGTCTGATGAGAGGCCTAAACCACAAATCCAACAGTGAGTGGCTGAGGCATACTGTTGTTGGTCTTCAGGCGTCATCATGATTTCAGATAAATTCAGATTATTAGAACAATCATTACGCACTTGCTGCATGCGCTGTAAAAATCTTCTAGCCGCATCTGGTCCTCTGTATAATTCTGGCGTTGAATGAGCACCATCTGACCTAACAATAATGAAGGCAAATGAACAAATCTGATGATTACTCATTAAGACTGTTTTTCGAAGTTTTTGTGGCGCTGGCCCTTCATAAGGAACAATAAGCGACTCGAAGTCTGCGTAAACTACGTATGGAGAATGTTGCAGATTTTTCCAGTTCTTAAAACTAACTTTAGATCCAGGTGGGGGCGTAATTAGTTCTGTATTACAGTCTACAGAACTTTTACAATGTTTCTTATGTTCGCTCGCGGCTTGAACAGATGGCATTCTTGTTAAACATTTTCTACAGAATTCTTGTTTGCCATGATCTTTTGAAGTATGCTGCATTAGTCTGCTCATTGTGCGTATCAATGTGTAATGTGGCAGCCCTGCTGGCGAAAACATTAGGAGTAAGTCCACATGACTTTTGGCTGGTTCGCCTATTGTTGGACTGTTCTTGGACACTTTAATTGGCACCAAATTTGTTTCCATCATCCCATGTGTATACATTAACAGTTATTGGATTGTTTTGTTCTTCAAACTGATCAATGGAATCCACGCTAACGGGAAAGGATATTCCACTAAAGTTAAGATCATTGATGTAAGGGTGATAGTTAGACACTCTCTCTGCGTTTTTGCGGATATAATGCAGCCTTGCGAGAACACACCACATAAAACATTTGTCGTCTGTATTCTTTATGTTTAGAACTGCTCTTTTTGCGACTAATGCTGGAGGTAGTGGAATGTGAGACTTGCCAACAATCGGTGCATACTTAGACTGTTTTAATCTAATCTCTAGGACTTCGCCCTCTGACCAACCAGAGCCTCTCATTTTGGCTTCTTCAGCGGCAGCGTCAAACTGTGTAAGCAGTTCGTCTGCCCAACCGGGTGTTAAGTCATTATGAGAAAGAATAGTCTGCTGTTTAGTTGAGACCCAGACTTCTAGATTTTCTTCATTTATTGTTACATAGTCGATTAAAACAGCTAACATTACTTTAACTGGCGGGTCTATTGTTAGTTTACCTGGAACTTGAGAAATAGCATGAACAACACTTGCCTGTACGTTTGTTGGGTCAATGACTTCTAAATCAATATCATTCAGCGCTCTTGACAAATTTTCTTGCATTGCTTCAAAAATTCGTCTTGTCCTTCATATATCTTAGCCATGTTGAGTCTCTTTTCTAACTCAAAATATTTATTTAAATTAAAAAAAAATACTTAATCAGAATCAATATCGACGGTCTTTTTGCGCTTGGACTCATAAACTAAAGTATAAACACCTTTTGGTGTTGTTAATGTGAGCTGTTTAGAACAGAGTTTAATGTCTCGTTTACTTTTTTAAGCATTCCTTTTTTATCTGCTCGGGTCTGGCTGTTGAGAAAAACTTGCCCTCGCCTTTCTTTGAAGATCAAACTTTTGTCTTTTGTAGTCATCAAAATCGGCCTGTAAACGATTAAATTCTTCATCCGTGATGTTTGAGTTCAGCTAGCGCTTTATTTATTATCAGCTTGAAGGAACTAAGTTTAGCTGTTATTAGTTGAACCATAGCTGTGTGCTTTTGGAGTTTAGTTTTTATTTTTTTGCTGGCAGCACCTACAGCTAATGAACACAGACCGAGAGCTAAAGACAAACCTCCTAGAGGTTAAAGCTGCCGGTGCACCTACGCCTGTTGCTAAGAGACTAACACTCGTTCCTGCTGATAGAGCACTTATAGTCGATGCTCCAGTATTAACATAGGTAACAGCATTAAAGACAGCAGAATACCTTCGTTTGGTTTTGCTGTATTTTTGAAAGGTCCTGCTCTAGTTTTTGTTGCATTTGTGTAATGTTGGTTAATCTGAAGGTTTTTACTTCAGGGGTTTCTATAACAGCAGAATTGCCTGCTATCCCTTCTTTTGGCATCTCCGGCGCTGTAGGCACATTGGATAAACCTGAACAGACATGCTTTTTATAAAATGAAAAAATAATTTAGTATAGTACATCTTTAAATCTGTTAGCTTCAATATTTAGCTGTGCATCATATAATAAAAACAAATGTACATTAAGCGGTTTATCGGCTTCTTCTTCTTTATCAATTTGAATGTTTATTACGTCTCTCACAGTTCTCCCGCTTCCATGCAACTGATTATCCTCTGTTGACCTTAGGTCAATCCATAAACCGTATTTTGTTGTTAAATAATCATCAAGCCTAACATTGTGAAGATGTAAATCTTTAGACACTAGGTCTGCTGTTGGATTTCTACCCCTCCCACCCCCAAACAATTTTCTTATTTCGTCAAAATGATGGTAAGGTCTAAGCCCGCTAGCGTAGATTTGGTTAGGACTACCGTCAATTGTACATTGCACTTTCGTTATTTTAGATTAAAAAACTTTTCGCTTGCTCTTTTGAACGGTTCTTCATCTTCACACAGCAATAAAATACCTTTAAGTGAATATGCTGCAACACTAAAAATAAAATTCCATATAGTGTCTGCCCTGCTTTTGGGATATGTTGAATGATGACGCACGTTTTCGTAATATATTACTAGTGACTCATATTGGTGCGCAATCAGCATTGCTAAATTAGAGTTGCTAACAACATCAAACTCTAACGAGATGTCAGAAATGCTGTACTTTGCTTCGGTGTCTGATGATCTGATAACACGTTTGTAGTCATTAAAAGTTAGTTCGTATGACAATCTGTCTTTTAATGCTCCTTGAAAGTATGGCGCATGCGCTTTTAACAACTCAAAATCTAAGGGGATGGAAAAGCGATTTCCATACGCAAAATTTACAGCTGCATACTTTTTACCGTCTTTAGTATCTGCGGCGCCTATTCTATGTTTTAGTGCTTCTTCATTTTCTATTCCTTGAAACGCAAGATCAGCCCTTTCATTCCCGGTTAGCCATAGATCAGAATAGGTTAAAAATATGTCTGCATTATGTAAAGAAAATATTTCTTTCCCCTCAAGTTTTATAGAAATTTTCTTAACGATTGCCCGCCCCAGATTCTGGACAACTGTCCTGTTGGGGTCTGTTGCTGCTTCGAGCGCTATTTTGAAAGTAAGACGCGCAGAGCCTGGCACAATCACTTCATCCGCTCCTAGGTCTGGAAATTTGACAGTAAGAATTTGATCTGCATCAATAGTAGATGGATTATTTGGAACAGTAATATTCCGCTTATTTCCCTTCACGCCAAAGGGCTCTTTCAGTTTTCTATGCGGGTCAAGAATCGAGCCATGTACTTGTTGTGGCATTTTATGAAGCAAAATAAAAAGTTAATTATTTAAAAACATGGCAGGAATTGTAGATGAAGAAGATTATGATGTTTTGATCGTGGAGACGACATGAGTGAAATGATCCCTTTGACACAGCATCGCTCAATGCTCTCAATGCAGCGTGAATTAACAGAAGTACGGTCGCAGCATTTTTCAAAAGTTTAGGTCAAGAACCTCCCGAATTTATAGACCCAAATGATTTTGAATTAGAAGATGGTCATTTGTTTGTAAGGGGCGATCAAGGGCAACTTGTTCGGCTTACAACTAAACCAGACCCATCAAAGTTTTTAGCCAAGAGTACAATTATACAAAGACTCAGTGTGAAAGTCAAAATCGCCTTGGCCTTGTTAGGCCAAAATTAAGGGCGGAGGCAGTTTCTAAACTTCAAAACACACTGCAAGAACTCCCGACAGATAACCAAATGCAAAACATGGAACTTAAAGAATTAAATCAATCAGCAGGTGAATTAATAAATGTAATAGAAGCAGAAACCAGTTTTTCAGAAGAAACAGCATTAAAGACTATACACGACTCGCCGCTACCTATGAGAGAAATAGCGGCCCTTGATCATGCTTTAAGAACCATTAGAGGCGAATTAACAAACAATTTAGCAAAACTAGGTGAACTAGATGAGCATATAAAAAGAGAAAAAGAAAAACTCGTTGAGGCTGATGACGCCAACTTAGGACGTGATATTAAAGAAAGAATAAAACAAAGACTAAAAGATCTTGAACAAGAAAGATCAGCAAGACTAGAAGTGACAACTACTAACCGAGACCAATTACGAACTCAAGTGAATAGAATAAGAGAAACTATCGAAAAAATTTTATATGAAGACACGACGCTAGCAGAACGAATAAGAACACTGTTTAGAGAGCACGGAGTCACATTAGCAAGCGTTATAACAGCCTTAGGATTTGCAATAAGTACACTGGTGATGGCTATTACAGGCAGCGGTGGAGGTCAAAGCCCAGTGCCTCCGTCGCCATCGCCTCCACTGATAAATCATGGGTAAAAAAACAGCTTGATCATCTTGCGAGTTTATTAAAAAAAAATAGCTGGTAAAGGGTATAGACTCTTTACCAGGATATTGGGGAGTATTGTCAGCTGGCTTTTGTCTACTGCAAGCAAAGTAGTTGGCTTTATGGCTGAGCACTTATGGACATTAGTTCTTGTAATAGTTGGGTTACTATTTAGTAAGATAAAGACCAAGTAATCCTATGCCAGTTAATCCAAGAACAAGCGCTGTCTTTTCATATTCATGGTCATCGCGAACAGAGTCGCGAGCTTTGCTGAGTCTTCAATGACTTTTGGGGGTTGGGCCTCAGTGATTAGATGACTTATTCTTGGGTGTTCTTTTATGTTTGTAATTTACTGGCTCAGAATTTATGTCGTTTTTTCCAACCTTCTGTTCATTGCCTGCTATAAGAATTTCATTATTATAGTTTATTATTATTCCTACCTGGAGTCTGAGGTCAGAAGGTAGCATGTATAAACCAGTGCCAACAGCAAAGTCTACTTTCGATCTTGCGTATTGTAAAACATTTTGGTACCTTTTAATACTTAAAGGCAAATCACAGTAGAATTAATAGCGTCCTCTAAATTTGCTAAGTATTGTTTTTGCGCATCAAAACCAGTAGAAGGATCAGTTATGCTCGATCTTGCCTGTGCTTGTGAACCTAGCAAACACCAAACGTAAGTACGAATAGAGTCGTTTATTCGTTCTATTCCCGCCCTAGTTAGACCCTTAGAAGTGTCTAAGATAAATGTTGTCATGCTGTTTTATGCTCTTGCTCTATGGACCCAAGGTGAAAAGCTGTTGCGCCTGAAGAGAAAGATGTGTAAGGAGGATTCCAGTCATATTTAAACTTTCTGTGCATGCCCCAAAAATAAGGGGTGCTAAGCCATGATTAAATCCACTTTTGTCTAAAGTCGTCTTGTGTTAATATCGAATTCGTTACAGATCCTTTCAAAGCCTTCATGTCTATTCGGTGC
>JAFLJL010003437.1:0-21080 GCA_018398815.1 Conus ventricosus | reverse complement strand
TTTTTTCCCCATTGCCATCCACACTGTTTATTCTACACGCCCATTCTTTCTTTCGGCGTTGATCCTTCGGAAACTTGTGAAATGAAAGACGCGATTCAGATGTTGCTGTCTCCGAACATCCCGGTGCAGCACATACTCTCGGCATTTTGTAGTGGCTTATGAACACGAGGTACTGGTCGGTCAAGTTTCTAGCCAGCTTCGTTTCGTTTTCCACCTACACGGGCGTCCTGTACATGACGTCACAGCGCTGACGTCAGCAGCGGGCTATTCGAACGAGATTTCATGGGAGCAGACGAAATATGCGCGGATCGAGTGTGCTTTTTTTCTTAAATGTGACTAAATCTGCGTGAGTATGCGTGGTATCATGCATTATAATGTTTTTATATATTATTTGATTCACATTTTACAGCGGTTTTGCTATACTGTGCAAACTTAAAACCGGGTTTACAGGACCTTTAACACACATCTTCATCTCATCAACCAAGAAGATGATGAACCCACCTTCTACTCTAGACGCTGGATGACCACATCAACACCAGATCTAGCGTTCGCCACCAACGACCTGTTCGTCAGGACCACAAGAACAGTCCTCAACCAGCTTGGAGGAAGTGACCACAAGCCCGTCAAACTCTCTATCAACCTCAACTTACAGTGTCCACAAGCAAAATGTTTTCCCGCTGGAATTATAGAAAGGCGGACTGGACTCGAGACCCTCACAGATACATACACAAAGCCAATCAACATCAGGCAGAAGGACTCAAACAAGATGGTTCGAGACTTCACAAAGGCCGTCTTGAAAGCTGCTACAGAATCCATCCCAAGAGGAGCACGTAAAGACTACAAGCCCTACTGGACGGAGGAACTTCAGAATCTGGAAGATGCCGTTACGGAAGCCAGGGACAGAGCAGAAAAGCAGCCATCACTGGAGAATAACATAGCGCTGAGGAAGTAACTGCCAGATACAAGCTGTCCTGCGGACAAGCTGCAAGAAAAAGCTGGCAAGAGAAAACTGAAAGCCTAAATCTCGACAGGGATGGCAGCAAGCTGTGGAAACTGGCTAGAACCCTCTGTAATGAAACAACAAGTCACACCACTATAACAATACAAGAGAATGGAAATTATCTCTCTGGAAAGAAAGCAGCAGACCACTTCATAGACGTCTATGAAAACATCAGCAGTCTGGAAGTTCCTCCTGAACATAGAGCTGCAGTGCACAGGGCCCAAGGTGAACTTCACGAGGAAGAGCCCCAAGAGGAAGTCATGATCACAGCTTTCACAGAGAAAGAGCTGGAGGAAGCGTTACAGAGCCTCAATCTGAAGACGTCACCTGGACCAGACGGAATCACAAATGAAATGATTCTGCATCTTGGGATGAAGAGCAAGGCAGTCCTTCTAAAAATCTTTAACTCCAGCTGGAAGACAGGATCAGTACCACAGTGTTGGAGGGAAGCAGACATGATCCCCATTCACAAAAAGGGAAAGGACAAGTCGAAGGCTGACAGCTACAGACCCATCAGCCTTACAAGCTGCTTAGGAGAGCTGATGGAGAGACTTGTCAACACAAGGCTTGTGATGGCACCTTGAGGAGCATCAGCTGCTGACCCCTGAACAGGCAGGCTTCCGCCAACACAGATCAACAGAAGACCAGATCACATTCATCACGCAAAGCATTGAGGACGCTTTCCAAGAAAAGAAGAACACGCTTGCTGTCTGGATTGACATGGAGAAGGCGTTAGACAAAGTCTGGAAGGACGGACTTAGGCTCAAACTACGGCGATGTGGTGTGTCTGGGAGGATGTACACCTGGATCAGCCAGTACCTACACAACCGCCAAGCCCGAGTCAAGATTCAGGGCCAGAAAAGCAAGAAGAAGGTGCTGAGACAGGGAGTACCACAAGGAGGAGTCCTTTCGCCAACGCTGTTCCTCATCTTCATAGATGACATCGTCAGAGAACTGCCAAAAGGGGTCAGAGGAGCGATCTACGCAGATGATCTGGTGCTTTGGTGCTCTGAAGAGTACACCACCACAGCACGGGTACGCCTCCAGACTGCGCTTAACAAGATCAGCGACTGGACCAAGGAATGGCTTGTCTCTGTCAACTCAAGCAAAACAACCTACACAGTCTTCAGCCTATCCAGCAAGAAGCAAAAGGCGAAGCTGACACTGAACAACCGAAGGCTTGCAGAGGAACCCACACCTACCTACCTGGGAGTGACCTTTGACCGCAGGCTCACTTGGAAACAGCAGATCACCAGATGCTGTAGCAAGGCCAAGTTGAGACTGGCGATCATGAGGAAACTTGCGGGGACGGACTGGGGGGCTGACGAACGTATCCTGAAGAGACTCTATACAGGGAGAGGCGACCTGTAGTTGAGTACGGGACGTCAGCATGGGCATCAGCTGCAAAGTCTAACCTCGACCATCTCAATAAGATACAGAACCAAGCTCAGCGTGTCATAATTGGCGCTATAAGATCCACCCAAATCCTGAAGATGGAAGAGACCACTGGCTACAGTCATTGGAGGACAGAAGGGACACAAAGATCCTCATCCAAGCAGCAAAATTCAAACGCCTTGAAAACCATTCAATGAACAACAGAATGAGCAGACCCACCAAGAGCCGGTTGAAAAGAGGCAGCTTCATCCACCAGTCAAGACGCCTTGAAAGACAAACCCCAGTCTTGATGGAACATGAAGCAAAGCCTATCCCGGCAAATGTCACCCTCCCATCTTGGAAGAGGCAGGTGTTCCCAACAGTCGTCACCAGCATTCCCGGAGTGGAGAAGAGAGGAATACAGTCAGACACCCAAAGGAAGGCTCTGGCCATGGAGTACATCTGCAACCAGTATCCCCAGGAAGGCTGGACCCATGTCTTCACAGATGGCTCCGCCACAGAGGCAACGAGGGATGGTGGAGCTGGAATCTTCCTCAGATACAAAGACGGAGATGAAGAAATGCAATTCCAACAGGAAAATACTCCACAATTTCCCGATCTGAGCGAGAAGGCCTCTGTGGGGCAGCCACAACAGTCTTGCAGAACTCCAAAAGAACAACAGGGCAGGTGGTGGTGTTCTCTGACGCTCTCTCCGTGCTCCAAGCCCTCAAGAACTCCCGCTGCAAAGAACAGAACCATCTCACTTCAGCCCTTGTTGCCCTGAGTGCCAGAGTGGAGAAAGTAGTGATACAATGGGTACCAGCACACTGTGGCATCAGAGGCAATGAAAAAGCGGACATTCTGGCAAAAGACGGTGCACAGAAGGAGCAGGCCAACAACCTGGTGTCATATGATGAAATTAGGACAATCATCAAGGCACAACAAGGAATAAATGGCGCCTCCTGCATCCCAAATACAACCCAGAAGACACATACCATTTGCTGGGACGACGGGAACAGGTCAAGATCTTCCGCCTGAGGACTGGACACAATCGCCTGCTCCACCACATGCACACAAAATTTGGCATTGGACAGAGTGGAGAGTGCCCTTGTGGTGAGGGACCAATGATAACTGACCACATCCTTCAAGTCTGTACGACGTATGCAGCATCCAGGAGAAAGTACTGGCCAACACCGACAGGAGTGGAAGCCAAGCTGTAAAGGCACCCTGGAGGAACTGCGACGGACGGCAGCCTTCATCGAGGACACCGGGTTGCTCATCTAACGGGATGGCGAACGAGGAAGAAGAAGAAGAGACACCAGTCTGACAAACCGTTTAGACTTTCCTGGAGAGAAGTTTCTATTGTCTGTAGTTCACTACAATTCGTTTGGAGTGACGAGTCATCAGCAAATAAATCTGTCGTGACCTTTTCATCTGATACGTACAATGGTAAATCATTGATGAAGATGCAGAATAGGAGGGGGTCTAGTACTGAGCCCTGTGGGACTCCATGTCTGACAAAGTCTGAAGCGGAGGTTTTGCCATTAAGCACCACATACTGAGTCCTATCGTTCAAGTATGAGTTCTGGATGGAGAGACTGTTTTAAGAGTGATGAGATTTCATGGACCTTATTAAATAAATGATAGACATTGAGATGTCCAATTTTAAGTCCTGGGATAGCGGGATTATGGAAAGGCATGGTAATCGACGAGGTAGACAGTTTTCACATAAAAAGGCAGAGACAATTATAGATCAATAAAACAGAATATAGTGAGAAAAGTAACATTTGTGGATAACGCACAATGATGACAAACGCATAGGAAGAAGTTTAAGGTTAACTATTATGCCTAAAAACAGACAACAGAATGTATCTTTAGAACATTCAGTTAGCCAGTAAAACAACAAACGACCAACAGCAACAAAAAAGAGTAATGGATGAAGCACGATGTCGAACAGATAGATAGAAAAAAAAAATATAAGCTTAAAGCGATGAACGACGATAACACACACGCACACACACCCCACACACACACACACACACACACACAAAATGTTTACAGCGGTGCAAGAGGATGCTATGAGTGCTATGAGCACAATCAACTTTAGCGCAGATTTAAAGAGTGTAGATTAAGGAAAGGGAAACAAAGCAAAAACAAACAAAAAACTAAAAACAACAACAACAACAACAATAGCAAAACCAGAGAGAAAAGAAAAAAAAGTGGCGATGAGAAAGTAGTCCTGTTCCCAGTGTCAGGAAGTTGGCCCAAAGTGTCCTGTTCCCAGTGTCAGGAAGTTGGCCCAAAGTTTCTTCTCAGTCCACAAAACGACAGCACCTCACTTCAAAGTTGGCAATGTCAGCCAAAAATAACTATCTTAACATGCTGGTAGATAGGAAGTATAGAACAATGAACACAATCGATGTTCTGAGCGCAAACAAAAACAGAAAATAGTGTGAGTTTACACATCCTCATGAGCAGACCTTCTGATATACTTGTTGGGAAAAAAAAAAGAAAGAAAAAAGAAAAAGAAAAAAAAGTGATAATAACAATCAGAAATGAAGGTGACGGAATGGTGGTGGTGGGGGGTGGGGCGGGGAGGGGGGGGATGAAGTGGTGGGGGTATGGTTATTTAAACTTGTGGAACTTGTGTTAAACATAGTGAAACTTGCATATAAATTTGCGCTCACACGAACACGCGTACGCGCGCTTGTACTCTCTCTCTCTCTCTCTCTCTCTCTCTCTCTCTCCACACACACACATTTATACACACGCACACACATACAGGCACACGCACGCCCGCACACACGCGCGCATGCACACTCGTATTCACACACACACACCACACACACACACACACACACACACACACACACTGTGGATATGTCTCACACTTGAGTCTCGAAAACACACGCATTGCGGGGACATGTTTTGTAGGGCGGAGGCAGAACATGGGAAGTTGAAAGTCGGGTCTCTGGAGGTGGAAGATAAGAAGTTGGATGTCTGGTCGCCGGAGGTGCATGATGGGTAGCTGGACGCCGGTTGTCAAGGATGAGACAGGGGTAGCTGGATGTCGGGTCGCCAGGGGTGGAGGATGGGAATAGACCCACCTGTTGTTCCAGGCATTGTAGGTGGCTGTTGAACCGGGGACAGGATGGAGGTCTGAGGGCTTCTGTGGTAATGAACACCAAGTGTCTCTTTGTTAGAAAAGTAGTTAGAATCAAAAACTTACTTGGAGAATATTTCGACAAGGTCGCCCTGTCTTCTTCAGCTCACTGTTGCTGTTGTGGCAGCGAGGGCTGGTGGGGCGACTGTTGTGTGGGGTGAACAGTTGTCAGGATCTGACTGTAGATGGGGGAAGTTCAAAGCCTTGATCTCTGTAATGAACACCAAGTGTCTCTTTGTTAGAAAAGTAGTTAGAATCAAAAACTTACTTGGAGAATATTTCGACAAGGTCGCCCTGTCTTCTTCAGCTCACTGTTGCTGTTGTGGCAGCGAGGGCTGGTGGGGCGACTGTTGTGTGGGGTGAACAGTTGTCAGGATCTGACTGTAGATGGGGGGAAGTTGAAAGCCTTGATCTCTGTTCAGGCTTGGGCGTCTGGTCTTGATTTCGATGGCTTCTTTAACTTTTCTTTTTGTGAGGAAGGGTTCTGTAGATAAGATCTTGGTTTCTTGGGGGCTGAAACTGTGGCCTGTGGCTTGTGGGTGTTTGTGTATGGCAGAAGTAGATCGGTTTTGGTGTTCCTGTAGACGGGTGATGAGTGGTCTTGCTGTCTTGCCAATGTAAGTACGGGCACAGTCTTGACAACCTACCTGGTACACTACACCACACTGCCTGAGGGGGTCCGTTTTGTCTTTGACATGGGTCAGTTGCTGGCGTAGGGAGTTGGTGGGTTTGTGGAACACTTTGCATCCATGTTGTTGGAAGGTCCTGGCTAGACGCTCCTAGACGCCTTTAATGTAAGGGATCCCGACTTTCACACTGGCCTCCAGGCCTCGCTGCCACAACAGCAACAGTGAGCTGATGAAGACAGGGCGACCCTGTCGAAATATTCTCCAAGTAAGTTTTTAATTCTGAGTCTAACTACTTTTCTAATGTCGAATCCAGAAACCAGAAACCTATATTCTTATTTAGTGTCTCTTTGGTGTTCATAAGGTTGCTGGGAGGCCGGCCGGGGTATGTGAGGACTGCATCCAGCTCTCGCCACATGGTCTTAGAATGGGCGTCCTCAGCAATGGTTGTCTGCAGTATTTTGGGTCGGCGTATTTGAGGCTGTACGCCAACCTGTCTGTACCTTTGGGGCTGGGGTGGAGGGATCAGTGTACATGTCCTTTCGTGGAGCTCCGCTTTTGGTGATGAAAATGGAGGTGTGGTCGGCAATGACAATGTTTCTTTGGCACATACTTTAGTGAGGGTCAAGTTGGAGAGGTGGACGAGAGGTGGAGAGAGAGAGAGAGAGAGAGAGATACGGATACGGATGATTTAATCATTATAGGCCACAGCCCCTTATGATAGGGTGGATTACACATTGACAAAAATGATATTGTAAAGCATATTGATCAAAACGAAAACAGCACATGCTCAAGAACAAACTGTACTTCGGAATTTGAAGGCTTTGTATAGGTACAAGGCAAATTTTTTTTAACAACATCCTCTTTAGTGCAGGCCATACGTAAGATGAGTCTAAATACAGATGAGATGGTTGTATATAATATTTAGGCGGAATGAACTCATCTCTAAGACCACTCAGGGCAGTACACTGTAATACAAATGAACTTCATCTTCATATGCATTTTTGCATAATGGACAGATGAGATCAGAGTTGTAATGTTGTCTATAAAGAAAATGATGAACAAAGATATCCGATATTCCCAGTCTAAATCTTGTCATTATAAATTTCAGATGTCTGTCCATTTTCACTGACAGATAAGTCGGAATATGATGCAAGGAGTTATACTGTCTATACAAATCAAATCTAGTACTATCGTTTATGTGGGAATTCCATTCTTGCCATCTGCTATGAACCAGTCTTGTACGAACCATTCGGATAAAAGTCGGTTCATCTCCTACACCCTAATTTAACCAGACATATCCAAAGGCTAATTCATATAACTTAATTCTCAACTTTGTTGCCCAGTTTGGTTTTCCCCTAGCATCCAGATTACACAACATGTTATAAGCTTTCTTTGGTAACCTAGAATCATTCATTTTTATCAGTTTCAACCAGTAACGAATACATCTAACTGCAGAATTCAGATATATTGGATACCTATTAGTTTCCCCATAAATCAAATCATTAAGTGTTTGTAGTGAAACCCCAAGAAATCTCTTTAAAGCAAACAAATGTACTTTCTCACAATTCACTGCAGCTTTATCCAGACCCCAGATTTCAGCACCATATTGGACAATGGGTTGGATTTGGGAGTCAAATAGTTTTACAAATATTTCAAACGACTGATTTCCCAGACTTTGTCAGGAAGATGAAAAATAGAAGCCACAAAACACCCATGAGTTAACGGCAATATTTCGGTTTATTTCAACCTTTCTCAAGCCACACTGGCCAACTGACAAACATAACACTTAAAATTACTGTTGTTGTGTCACTGAAAAAAGTTCACTAGAAAAGAGTTCACTTAGAGTGAAGTTCACAGACTTGGTAATTTCTTCATTATACACAAAGCAGCATGTTTTGCTTTGCTTGCTAGATCTTTACAAGCAAAGTTAAAACTTAATTTGGTTGAAAAATAAATTCCTAAATATTTGTAGACATTCACGACTGGCACAGGTATTCCATTATAATTCCAATGTTCTCTTGCACCTAAATAGCCACCTTTCCTGAATACAATGATATTGCTTTTCTGCATATTCACTGTCAGTTGTAGAGGAGAAGCAGCATGCCATAAATTATTCAATTGTGTTTGTAAACCAATAACTGTTTCAGACAACAAAACAATATCATCTGCCAGAAGAAGTATAAACAATTCTAAAAGTCGTCCATGAACTGGGCTCCATGCCTCCCATTATCTATAACTTTAACTGTTAATTCGTTAATGAATAAAGAAAATAGAATAGGACTACACGCATCACCTTGTTTAACACCGCTAGTGCACATAATATAATCTGACAATTTTCCGCCACATCTCACTCTAGATTTTACACAATTATACATACTTATAACACATTTATATAATTTTCCATGGATACCATTTTTCAACAAAACAGGCCACAAAATACTTCTGCTAATAGAATCGAAAGCTTTTTCAAAATCAATAAAGGCAACGTAGAGTTTACGAAAGAAAATTGTTTCTGAATAAAAGCCATCAGAGTAAACATATGGTCTATAGTAGAGTAATTACGTTTGAATCCAGCTTGATATTCTCCCGTGAGATTATTTTCTTCTACCCATTCCTGTAACCTACAGTTAATGATCGTGCTGTATAGCTTACTGGTAGCATCACAAAGTGAAATGCCTCGGTAATTATTGGGATTGTTTACGTTTCCTTTCTTATAGAGGGGTATAATAACAGATTCTGCCCAATTCTCAGGATATATTCCCTTGTCAAATAGAGAGTTGGAAAGGGTTACCAAGAAATTCAAAATGAGATCAGATTTACAACCATATTTTATAAATTCTCCAATTATAGCATGTGGTCCTGCAGCCTTGCGTTGTTTAATTTTTCTAATGGCAAACAAAACTTCTTCTTTAGAGATTGGGCGATTTAAATTATCATTCACCAGTTCTTCATTATATTCACACTGTAACATATTATCAGTATTAGTATCTTTTGTCAGCAGTGTTTTGAAATGTTCAAACCAAGTGCCTATACTTATGTTATTTGAAGGCTGATTTTGTTTCAAAGATATCCTTTTTACTGTGTCCCAAAACTGTTTCTGACTATTTACAGAAGACAGTAATTCTGCAATTAGTGTATCGTTAAATTGTTTCCTCTTTCTCTTCTGTAAATGCTTATATTCATGTCTTGCCCTTGCAATACTCGTGACGGTCTCCATCATCATGTGAACGCACAAATCTATTCAACAATCTACGAACATGTTTTTTACAATAACCGCACTCTGAATCAAACCAATCTTGGATTCATTACTTCCTTTATGCCTTACTTGAATTTTCATACAGACAGCAGCTTCCTTTATACGCATGTTAAAGCAACGCAGTCGTTCGTTAACATCAAGATCAATCAGACTGAGTGCATGTGCCATTTTTTCCTGAAAGTCTATTCGTGGTAAGTTATTACAGAATACACTGCTATAATCATCATTCCATACAAACTTTTCCAAGATGAAACTGTTATCATTAAGTTTAGTGTTTGAGTTATCATCTACACAACTGACCTGGAGTTCTATAGGCATATGATCTGACTCAGTACGTGCGCACACGTTTAGCTCACACGAATCACCAAACACGCAAATAATTCACAAGACATTAAAAAATAATCAATAACACTGCAGCCACAATCTGACACGTATGTGTAGCAACCTTCAAGATCGCCATTACACAAACCATTAAGCATACACAAATCTACAGCAGTACACATATTTAGTAACAATTTACCATAATTATTTGATGCCTTGTCCTGAGAACATCTACCGACATTTAATGGGTGACTCGCACATTGCAACTCAAAAATATTGCCATAATTAATTCTCTGACAAACATGTGAAACATTAGAAGACCTGCTGTTCATATCTCCGCACAACAACACATACACATCATGGTAGGTCAGTATACAACCCGTTATGTAATCCTCCAACTGAGCTATACCATTTTCACTATCAAAATGAACATAATATGGCGAACCCACGGGAGGAACATAAGAATAAATATACAGCACATCTTTATCTACCCCAAACAACTGCTTTTTGATAAGAAATGCACCGCAGAGTCGAGATTTCATAGGAATTTGTTCGACATACTGTAAAAAGTCATTTCTAATTAGACATACTATACCTCCAGATCGTCTCCCCTGTTTCGTGAATTTTACAGCAGGCATACAAAATGTTGAAAATCCAGAAAATACATTAGAATAAAATTTTTCAAGAAATGTTTCCACTAAACATACCAAATCAAAAGAGCAAACGCATGAAACAAAATCTTTATTATTCAGTTTTGAAAACAAACCATTAACATTCCAGTGAAGAAAGATACGGAGCGTTTTCCTTTATTGTCATCATCATAACTAAAAACGTCATTATTTAATCGATCACTCGGAAACTTTACGAGTTCTTCTGCCACTGGGATACGCCCCCCTCCACGGGTCAGTTCAGCACATGGCAAGTCACAGCACGAAGAGTCACAGTTCACGCTGTCACCCACAAAAGCACGTGCGGGCTTCGTGCCACTCACAGGTACGCCAGGCGATGACAATGGTGTCACGTCAGCTGTCGACTCCCGGCTGAAAATCTCCGCGGAAGAAACGTTCCACAGGGACCGGCCAACTTCTTATTTGATTTCCACCAACCTCTCCGCACTGTCCACAGAGTACTTTTTGCCGTCGATTAATAGGTGATCATATATCATAATCACTCTTTTCCCTTCCTGCTGAGCTTTCTTTAGGTGTGGCGTCAGTCTTCAACGAACTTCTCTCACACCTCTGGAAAAGTCTTTGCCGACGAAAACATTCGATCCCCGGAGTTTCTGTTTAGCTTTCAGAATGTTCACCTTCTGTTTGTAGAAGGTGCACCGTGCAATAATGGGAGAATCTGACTTCCCATTAAGCCGATGCACCCGGTCAAACTCCACGTCGTCTGTCAAGCCAAGTTTGTCGGTGATCAGGTCTTGGAGCATTCCTTCGCAATGAGCATTAGTCTCATTTTCTGTTCGAGGAAATCCGTAGAAAAGGAGATTGTTGCGTTTGGAACGCCCCTCCAGATCATCGATCTTCTTGTCACAGTCGGTCAGTCTCCTCCACAGGTCGTTGATGGTCTTTTTTCAGCTCCTGGTTCTTTGTTCTTAGCTCGTTCATCTCCTCTTTCAGTCCTTTCAGTTCGTTTTGCCGAGCCAAGTGATCTCACGAAGTTCTTTCTTCACATCATCCAACTTGGCGTTCATCTGGTCGCCAATGGTTTTCATAGTCGTCACGACATCACTCAGGGTAAGATCCGGGGGCTGGCAAGTTGCAGAAGCGGTGGACTCGCTCAGCCTCTCCAGGCTGACACTGCGACTTGCTGCTGTACTGGTCAACCGTGACTGTCTCGTGTTGCTCGTAACTGGGGATTGTTGGGTCCTGGATTGCTTTCAATGTCCCCACAATGCAAAAGCAAACTGCCCCAGAATAGATACGAGAGGAGTAGTCCAAAGGTGACACCGTCCGCTTTCCGTCCAAGTTTAACAATGGCGACGCGCATAGCCGAGTTGTTTTGGGCCCTTTTCGTCATGAAATTGATGTAAACCGGCACAAAACAGCCACACATACATCGGAAATCTGTTGCTGCTTCACCACAGTCTCTGCCAAACATTGGCACTGAACAACGTCACGATTTACTACGATTCTGATTTAAACAAGAGAGAATATGTAGCACGTCTGCACTCAAGAACAGCTATTCACTTCCCCCGAGAGAGAGAGAGAGAGAGAGAGAGAGGGGGAAAACTGTTGCTTGTATGTTGTGACAGTTCTTGAGGAAAGTAGACCGAAGGATTTTTTGTATGCCCACAAGTGACGTGACTGCGTTCAGCGCAGTACTGGCTTCCTGCCTATGCCTGCGTTAGGTAGTTGAACTGATGGTAGGTATAGTAGGTCTGTGCAAGGTATGGACATCCAGCCAGACATAGCCTCCACAACACTAACGGCGGGTCATGCAGTCGCCTGCTAGTACAGAAGCTACTAATGAGGTGAACTTGCCATGCCGCATTTTATGTGAATCCGCGAGAGGTGTGCAATATCTCGGGTTCCACAAGGTGGGCACGTACTATGGGAATAAGAGGACCACTCCCTTTCCCTCCAATATTCATCAAATTTCCTCCACCCCCGTTCTCCCCTCCCCCCTTCCTACATCGCCTGCTTTTCACAGACATGATCTTATCCATTGTGTCAGCGTCAGTGAGTTAGTTTCAAAGCGAGGTGACTGAAGGCGGACATTGAAGCCAAAACTGAGCCACAAGGTCAGATACTGGGAGCAGTAGTCCATGCCTAGCCCAACAGCACCGTCACAAACTTGTTGCCGCCACGGACGGCACCGACCAGCGCCAGCAGTGGGGAGAATGTATAGGACGGACTGTGCAGACTGGGACCCACACCACTTCTGTGTGGGAGAAACAGACAGCTGAGGAGGAGAACTACAGCACAGGGAGGGATCAGTTCTGTGTGGGAGAAACAGACAGCTGAGGAGGAGAACCACAGCACAGGGAGGGATCAGTTCTGTGTGGGAGAAACAGACAGCTGAGGAGGAGAACCACAGCACAGGGAGGGATCAGTTCTGTGTGGGAGAAACAGACAGCTGAGGAGGAGAACCACAGCACAGGGAGGGGTCAGTTCTGTGTGGGAGAAACAGACAGCTGAGGAGGAGAACCACAGCACAGGGAGGGATCTGTTCTGTGTGGGAGAAACAGACAGCTGAGGAGAACCACAGCACAGGGAGGGATCAGTTCTGTGTGGGAGAAAACAGACAGCTGAGGAGGAGAACCACAGCACAGGGAGGGATCAGTTCTGTGTGGGAGAAACAGACAGCTGAGGAGGAGAACCACAGCACAGGGAGGGATCAGTTCTGTGTGGGAGAAACAGACAGCTGAGGAGGAGAACCAAAGCACAGGGAGGGATCAGTTCTGTGTGGGAGAAACAGACAGCTGAGGAGGAGAATCAAAGCACAGCGAAGGATCACCTGTAGCAGCGCCCATGGCCCCTCATCAGCCTCACTTTTCCCAGGACTTTGTGTTGGTTTTGGACTGAGACTACTGTTGGTTCCAGAATAGGGGAAAGGACTCCTCCTGGATTGCTGGCACCAAGCCCAGTGGAAGACACACCATCCGTGCCATCTGTTTTTCCTTTGTTCAGTCACATGCCATGAGTTCTGCTCATGATGAACTGCTCATGGTGAACACTGCTCATGGTGAACTGCTCATGGTGATTAGCTCATGGTGAACTGCCCATGGTGAACTGCTCACGGTGAACACTGCTCATGGTGAACTGCTCATGGTGAACACTGCTCATGGTGAACTGCTCATGGTGATTTGCTCATGGTGAACTGCTCATGGTGAACTGCTCACGGTGAACACTGCTCATGGTGATTTGCTCATGGTGAACTGCCCATGGTGAACTGCTCACGGTGAACACTGCTCATGGTGAACTGCTCATGGTGAACTGTTCATGGTGAACTGCTCATGGTGAACTCTGCTTGTGGTGAACTGCTCATGATGAACTGCTCATGGTGAACTGCTAATGTTGAACTCTGCTCATGGTAAACTGCTCATCGTGAACTGCTGATGGTGAACTCTGCTCATGATGAACTGCTCATGGTGAACTGCTGATGGTGATTTGCTCATGGTGAACTGCTCATGGTGAACTCTGCTCACGGTGAACTCTGCTCATGGTGAACTGCTCATGGTGAACTCTGCTCGTGGTGAAATCTGCTCATGGTGAACTGCTCACTGTGAACTGTTCATGGGTGAACTCTGCTCAGGGTGAACTATAGTGAACTCTGCTCGTGGTGAACTCTGCTAATGGTGAACTCTGCTCGTGGTGAACTCTGCTCGTGGTGAACTCTCATGGTGAACTGTTCGTGGTGAACTCTGCTCGTGGTGAACTCTGCTTATGGTGAACTCTGCTCATGATGAACTGCTCATGGTGAACGCTGCTCATGATGAACTGCTCATGGTGAACTCTGCTCATAGTGAACTCTGCTCATGGTGAACTCTGCTCATGATGAACTGCTCACGGTGAACGCTGCTCACAGTGAACTCTGCTCACAGTGAACTCTGCTCATGGTGAACTCTGTTCATGGTGAACTCTGCTCATGGTGAACTGCTCATGGTGAACTCTGCTCATGGTGAACTCTGCTCATGGTGAACTGCTCATGGTGAACTCTGCTCATGGTGAACTGCTCATGGTGAACTCTGCTCATGGTGAACTCTGCTCATGATGAACTGCTCACGGTGAACGCTGCTCACAGTGAACTCTGCTCATGGTGAACTGCTCATGGTGAACTCTGCTCATGGTGAACTCTGCTCATGATGAACTGCTCATGGTGAACGCTGCTCACAGTGAACTCTGCTCATGGTGAACTGCTCATGGTGAACTCTGTTCATGGTGAACTCTGCTCATGGTGAACTGCTCATGGTGAACTCTGCTCATGGTGAACTCTGTTCATGGTGAACTGCTCATGGTGAACACTGCTCATGGTGAACTCTCCTCATTATGAACTGCTCATGGTGAACTCTGCTCATGGTGAACTGCTCTTGGTGAACTGCTCATGGTGAACTCTGCTCGCGGTGAACTCTGCTCATGGTGAACTACTGATGGTGAACTGCTCATGGTGAACTCTGGTCGTGCTGAACTCTGCTCATGGTGAACTACTGATGGTGAACTGCTCATGGTTAACTCTGCTCCTGCTGAACTCTGCTCATAGTGACACTCACCGAGCCAGTCCGGTCAGTGTAATCTATGGAGGGAGCTGAAAACTCCCCACAGCTCTGTGTGGATTGGTTTCACATGGTCAGGACTGAACTGCTTTAGCATATTCAGGACTGAATCGGTTTAATTAATGTATTCTGTCAAATGTGTTAGTGTATTTATGTACAGAGAAAACAAAACAGGGCTACTGACAACACTGTTTCACACCAGCAGTTCTTGGATTCATTAAAACTGCCCCAGATGGCGCTTGGAGTTCGTACACAATCGTACATAGTTCAACTTTCATATGACTACTTTAAACAGGATAGATCACAGCAAAGTTCTTTTAACTGAAGCAAACGAGAGAGAGAGAGAGAGAGAGAGAGAGAGAGAGAGAGAGAGAGAGAGAGAGATGATGATGATGATGATGATGATGAGGGTAGTGGGGCAGGACCTTACAATAATCATAATGTTGACGCAGTATGTGCAGAGGGTGAAGATCAAAAGAGATTAAGCACCCCATTGCCAAACACAGCAGTGAGGAAGACAGGAGCGTGAAGAGGAGGAACAGAGAGACAGCAGTGAGGAAGACAGGAGCGTGAAGAGGAGGAACAGAGAGACAGCAGTGAGGAAGACAGGAGCGTGAAGAGGAGGAACAGAGAGACAGCAGTGAGGAAGACAGGAGCGTGAAGAGGAGGAACAGAGAGACAGCAGTGAGGAAGACAGGTGCGTGAAGAGGAGGAACAGAGAGACAGCAGTGAGGAAGACAGGTGCGTGAAGAGGAGGAACAGAGAGACAGCAGTGAGGAAGACAGGAGCGTGAAGAGGAGGAACAGAGAGACAGCAGTGAGGAAGACGGGAGCGTGAAGAGGAGGAACAGAGAGACAGCAGTGAGGAAGACAGGAGCGTGAAGAGGAGGAACAGAGAGACAGCAGTGAGGAAGACAGGTGCGTGAAGAGGAGGAACAGAGAGACAGCAGTGAGGAAGACAGGTGCGTGAAGAGGAGGAACAGAGAGACAGCAGTGAGGAAGAGTGAGAGCAGGAGGGAAGAGAAGCCATGCGTCTGTCACCCCGGGAGACGGAGTCCCTGCTGGTCCACCAGGCCGGCTTCCTGGCCCAGAAACGTCTGGCCCGGGGGTGAGGCTCAACCACCCTGAGGCTGTGGCCCTCATTGCCAGTGTGGTGAGTCGTCTGTTCCTGTGACCTTCCTTACCAGTGCTGTCGGTTGCCTGTTCCTGTAACCCTCATTACCAGTGTGGTCAGTTGTCTGTCTGTCCAGTGTGGTGAGTTGTCAGTTCTCTGTCTGTTCCCGTGACCTTCATTACCAGTGTGGTCAGGTATCTGTTCCTATGGCCCTCATTACCAGTGTGGTCAGTTGTCTGTTCTTCTGACCCTTATTGTCTGTTTCTGTGACAGTCATTACCAGTGTGGTCAGTTGTCTGTGTCTGTGACCCTCATTACCAGTGTGGTGAGTTGTCTGTTCCTGTGACCCTCATTACCAATGTGGTCAGTTGTCTGTCTGTCCAGTGTGGTGAGTTGTCTGTTCCTGTGACCCTCATTACCAGTGTGGTCAGTTTTTTCTGTGACCCTCATTACCAGAGTGGTCAGTTGTTTTTTCTGCGACCCTCATTACCAGTGTGGTCAGTTATCTGTCTGTCCAGTGTGGTGAGTTGTCTGTTCCTGTGACCCTCATTTTCAGTGTGGTCAGTTGTTTTTTTCTGTGACCCTCATTACCAGTGTGGTCAGTTGTCTGCTCCTGTGACCCTCATTACCAGTGTGGTCAGTAGTCTTTTGTTCCTGTGACCCTCATTACCAGTTTGGTGAGTTGTCTATTCCATGACCCTCATTACCAGTGTGGTCAGTTGTCTATTCCATGACCCTCATTACCAGTGTGGTCAGTAGTCTTTTGTTCCTGTGACCCTCATTACCAGTGTGGTCAGTTGTCTGTTCCTGTGACCCTCATTGCCAGTATGGTGAGTAGCCTGTTCCTGTGACCCTCATAGCCAGGGTGGTCAGTTGTCTGTTCCTGTGACCCTCATTACCAGTGTGGTCAGTTGTCTGTCTGTTCCCGTGACCTTCATTACCAGTTTGGTGAGTTGTCTTTTCATGTGACCCTCATTACTAATGTGGTCAGTTGTCTGTGTCTGTGACCCTCATTACCAGTGTGGTCAGCTGTCTGTGTCTGTGACCCTCATTACCAGTGTGATGAATTGTCTGTTTCTGTGACCCTCATTACCAGAGTGATGAGTTGTCTGTTTCTGTGACCCTCATTACCAGTCTGGTGAGGGTTTTTTTAATCAGATGTGGCACTCATTGCTATTGTGGTGACTTACTGGTGGACCAGTTGATTGGTTGACTGTTTGATTTATTGACTGACTAACAGACTGAATGCTTACCATTTGACTGATT
Source organism: Conus ventricosus (assembly GCA_018398815.1). Taxonomy (NCBI): domain Eukaryota; kingdom Metazoa; phylum Mollusca; class Gastropoda; order Neogastropoda; family Conidae; genus Conus; species Conus ventricosus. The sequence goes on along the minus strand of JAFLJL010003437.1, from coordinate 3,740 downwards.
GACCGTCTGATTGACTGATTGACTAGTAGGCTGACTAGCTGCCATTGGATTGGTTTACTAATTGATTGATTGACCAACAGATAGACCACCAGCTAATGAATTGACTGAATGATTGATTGGCTGACTGCTAGAGTGACTGGTTGACCAATGGATTGCTTGACTGATTGCTTGACTTACTGAGAGACTGACTGACTGACCAATGGATTGGTCGACTGATTGATCGGCTGACTTGTAGTTGTACTGGCTGATCAATGGATTGGTTGACTGTTTAATTGATTGGCTGACTAGCAGACTGACTGGCTGATAATGGATTGATTGAGAGATTGGTTGATTGATTCACTTCTAGACCGGCGATCAATGGATTAGTTGAGTAAATGATTGACTAGCTGACTGACAATTTGACTGATTGACCATTGGGCTGGTTAACTGTTTAACTGAGTGATTATAAATTGATTTGCAGAAAAAAATGATTGTTTTATTGATTGATTGGCTGACTGATAGACTGACTTGCTTGCCAGTGGAACGGTTGACTGATTGATTGGTTGATTGATTGACCGGTGGGAGGATCGGTGTGAAAATTGGTTGATGTCATCCCAACTCCAGAAATGATTGATTGAGTGAGTGATCAATGGCATGAGCAATGTGAGGAGTGGTCGATGTCTTCCCAACTCCAGAAATGACTGATTGAGTGACTGATCAATAGGATGATCAAAATGAGGCTTGGTTGATGTCTTTCTAACTCCAGAAATGAGTAATTGAGTGAGTGATCAATGGGATGAACAATGTGAGGATTGGTTGATGTCTTCACAACTCCAGAAATGATTGAGTGAGTGAGTGATCAATGGGATTATCAATCTGAGGACTGTTGGTGTGTGCCCACTACAGGAATGATTGGTTGACTGGCTGACAGATTGATGGATTGATTGATTGATGGGAGGATCTCTTTAAGGACTGGTTGGTGTATACTCAGTTACAGGAATGAGTAATTGATTGATTGATTGATTGATTGATTGATGGAGTGATCAATGAGAGGATCAATCTAAGGATTGGTTGTGTGTACCCAGCTGCAGGAACTGGTGCGGGATGGCAATTCGGTGAGCCAGCTAATGGAGAAAGGCCGAACCATGCTGGGTCAGTTGGATTGACCTCTCTGTGTGACTGTCCTGCCTACTGCTGGTGGTGTGGTGTGGTGGTGGTGTGGTGTAGTGGTGTGATGATGTGGTGGTGGTTCATTTGGATTTACCTCTCTGTGCGGCTGTCCTGCCTGCCTGCTGCTGGTACCACACCACGGTGGTGGTGGTGGTGTGATGGTGTGGAGATGATTCAGTTGGATTTACCTCTGTCTGTGTGTCTGTCTGTATGTCTGTATGTATGCCTGTCTGTCTGTCTGTCTGTCTGTCGCTCTCTCTCTGGTTGTCTTGCCTGATGCTGCTGGTGTGGTGTAATGGTGTGGTGTGATGGCGTGGTATGGTGGTGTGTGTGTGGTGTGGTGTGGTTGGTGTGGTGTGGTGTGGTGTGTGTGTGTGGTGTGGTGTGTTGGTGTGGTGTGTGTGTGGTTGTGGTGTGGTGTGTGTGGTGATGTGGTGTGGTGTGATGATGGTATTGTGTGGTGGTGGTTGTTAGATTTACGATTCTGTGGGCTGTCTGCTGCAATGTGGTGTGGATGGTGTGGTAGTTGGTCGTCTTGATGTGGTAATGAGGTGGTGGTGTGTGTGGTGTTGTAGCGGTGATGTGGTGTGGTGTGATGTGGTGGTGGTGGTAGATGGTTTGGCAGTGGTTGTGATGGTGTTGGTGGTGGTGGTGTGCTGTGGGGTGATGATGTGGTGGTGGTGGTGTGTGTAGGGTGAGTAGTGGTGGTGATGTGGTGATGGTGTGTTGTGGTGGTGGAGGTGGTGATGGTGGTGGTGGTGGTGTGCGGTGGTGGTGTGGTGGATATGGGGTGGTGGTGGTGGGTGATGTGCTGATATGGTGGTGGTGATGTGTGTGGTGGTGGGTATATGTGTGGTGGTGGTGTGATGATGTGGTTGATGGTGGTGATGTGGTGGTGCATGTTGTGTGTTTTGTGGTTGTGGTGGCATGGCGTGATGTGGTGGTGGTGGTGATGGGTGGTAGTATGATGGTGGTGTGGTGGTGGTGGTGTGGTGGTGGTGGGTGGGTGGGTGGGTGGGTGGGTGGGTGGGTGGGTGGGGTGTGTGTGTGTGTGTGTGTGTGTGTGTGTGTGTGTGTGTGTGTGTGTTGTGTGTGTGTGTTTCTTGGGATTCCCCATCTAACAACGCCATGACGACTGCTGATGTTGCTAGTGTTAATACTTTTGTCTTAGTTTTGCTTTTGTTCGTTAGTTGGTTTTGAACCCGTTAAGTTTTGTTCGTTGATTTACCTGGCTAAGTAGACAAAATGAAGGAATTCCAAATCATAACACAAGCTGTGACGTCATTTGCTCAGGTTTTCACCAGGTCCTGTCTGGAGTTTCGGACATGATTTCCGAGATCCAAATTGAGGCGACCTTTCCGGACGGAACAAAACTGGTAAAGGAGATAACTGTTGAAAGAGTAAAGAACTGTCAGTGCAGAGTCTGGACATGAACATTTTGGTGAAGGTAGTAGTACTCTGAAGTCAATGTTTCCAAATCTAAGCAACTTTAGACGTTTCATGTCTTCCAGACAAAGTAAATCTAGTAAGTAAACATTCAAAATGTTCGGCAAATGCCAAATAAAACCACAAGCACGTTTTCAAACTAACTGACAGAAAATGGCTTTCTTTCAAAATGAATTATTCAATGTGGAGCCCAACACTCCAGTGCGGTCAGAGGTTACATGCGTATTACCGTGACTACTGCAGGATCCTTTCATACTGTTTCTGCTGTTGCTTCTGCTGATAGTGTGTGTGTGTGCGTGTGCGTGTGCGTGTGTGTGTGTGTGTGTGTTTGTGTGTGTGTGTGTGTGTGTGTGTGTGTGTGTGTGTGTGTGTTGCTGCTTGCCAGCATACTAGTAGGTATACAACATATGTGTATAGTTGCGAACAGGTATTGTGTGGGGGGGGGGGGGGGGGGGGGGGGGGGGGGGGTGCGTGCGTGCGTATGTGTGTGTGGTGTGTGTGTGTGTGTGTGTGTGTGTGTGTGTGTGTGTGTGTGTGTGTGTGTGTGTGCGTGCGTGCGTGTCTGTGTAAGTGTAGAAGTATGCTTTTTTCCCATTCCCACCGCCATCTTTCAGGTCACGGTTCACAAACCCATTGCGCGTCCGCACGGTGATCTTGACCTTGCTTTGTACGGAAGCTTTCTACTGTCCCTGACATCAAGCAGTTCCAAGAAGCAGCCAAGGTCAACTGACTTGCTTGCTCGCTTGGCTTGTATTGTGTTTTCTTTCTGGTTCGCCATGTGTATGCGTTGGTTATCTAGATGCAGCACAGCCAAATAAAATGAATGAATGAGTGTGTGTGTGTGTGTGTGTGTGTGTGTGTGTGTGTGTGTGTGTGTGTGTGTGTGGGGACAGCTCCTGTTCCCCTCCCTCTTCCTACCACCACCCCCATGTCCACCACTGTAACCTATTTCTTGTCTCTCTGTCTCCCCCTCCCTACCACCGCACCATGTCTACCACTGTAACCTGTTTCTTCTCTCTCTCTGCCCACCCTATCACCCTATCATGTCCACCACTGTAACCTATTTTTCTCTCTCTGCCCCCTCCTTCCGTACCACCCCATCTGTTACACAGAACCTATTTTCTCTGTCTCATGCACTCTCTTTT
>JAFLJL010003436.1:0-30512 GCA_018398815.1 Conus ventricosus | reverse complement strand
TTTGCCAGTAACACTTCAAACAATGAATTAAAAAAGGGGGATGATAATCCATCACAACATTCTCTTTCAATAACCAAAAAATAACGATTTTTTACAAACAAACATACTGTTGTAGGATTATCTGATTTTCGATACTAATTTACAAAACTTTTCAGATTTTAGTTTTTGCTTACATCCTATGTTTTTTCCTTCATTTTCAATCAACATCATTTTCACGCAGACATTCATCAAATGAGTCACAGTCTTCATGGAAATAAAACTACTACAGTTCCTTTATTAACTGTTCTCTAAAGTCTTTAAAACAGAGTTATATTTTGACAAAAATCCACACACTTATCTACCAGCATGTCTTTCGCACTAAAGCTAGTTTTTGAACAAAGTGTTTTCTCTATTTAACTATGTCTCTTTCCTGTTCCTGCGAACAGTCAATCTATAATAAATATGTCTGCGTTCCTTCAAACAGTTTATAAAACTGTTTCAAAACACTCACTCAATTTATTGCTGGATCAACTAAATATATGTAATCATATGTCCATATAAACCTTCAACATGATATGCTATGTTCCATTAAGTGTTTGTGACAGAAAATCACAATATGATCAAATTATAGCGATAAACTGTTTGTAATAAGTCTAGGACAAATATTGTTTTTTTCCACAACCATCCCTGCCCACAAATCATGAACAATGAGGAGTTTTTGTCATAAAGTTAACTGCGCCATGTTTTATAACAGAATTTAATCTAATCCAGTTAATTATGTTTATCATACTCTCTGTCAAACTTGTTCATGTAAATAAAACCCTATAAGGCCAAAATGTGAAAGAATTAATCTCCAATTCAGTTCTGTCAGATGTTTCTATTAAGTCAACACCGATTTTGTTGCTTGTTGTTATGCTAATATCCTCACCATTGTGAAAGAACGACGACGTAACTTTAAGACGTTTAAGCGTCCTAATTTTTGCCGCTAAGATTAATTCCTTTTATAAGGACGTCACTAACGCCCACAACCCCCTCCTCTCCACATCATTAAAGACAGAAATTTCAATATCATTGTGAACGTGTCTCCTAATTCCTGCATGGAATGAACTGTAATGTTGTAGAAGCTTCCTTTAAAACCGTTTCTTTCTGTGGGAGGATGTACTGTTTATTTCCATCGGCGTTATTTCAATCTCTTTCCGACATTGTCCCCCACTGGCATAAGACTTATATGTAAATGGCCAGAGTTGATTGCTTTCTAAAACTTTTTTGACTGATAAAACAAATGTAAATGGGCTTATGAATTCAAATTTTATTTCCCATTCTAAATAAGGTTTCTAAGTGCCATTGCTGTTAGGTTTTTCGAACAATTTTATATCATACTGGCCAGCAATTATTTGCTTCTACATGCGCAGTGCTCTAGTTTAGGAAAACTTTTGTTGTCGCCAACCTCTTTGCGTTATAATCATCCATCTTTAGTGTACTCAAACCATACAAAGCGCCTATCTCACCCATTCTGTTCAAAGTCCGCAACTTCTGCAAGGTCTTAATTCTAAAGTTATACACCTCACAGCGCTAATTTAACTTCCGGATTCTTCTGGTCCACGCGACGATTTTTAGTACAACTTTATTATTAATTTCAAACAATGTGCAGTTATCACATTCACGACTATCCCTAATATTTGGTCTGCAATTTTTATATTAACTGATCCGACCCTCCACCAACTAATCTTTTAAAAAACCTGTAAATTAAGGGATTGTATAATTTCATAATCGCAATATGCAGCTGTTCCCTGACGGAAGACCATCTAAAACAGTTGAGGGCCTTCCATTCATAATAAGATTTCATCAGTGCTCAGCTCGTCCCAAATAACATAGAAAATGAATGTAATGCAAGATCGAGCGGATTTATTTCTCCCATCAAAATAGTTTTTGTTTGCTGCAACTCTAAAACTATGTATGGGACACGATCGGCAGTTGTAAAGCCAACATTATGCTAGCTCCCCCCCCAACTTGTTGGTGTGTGTACCGCCCCCACCATTTTTAAAAAAAAAAACTCATTTTTTTTAAAAAAAAAAAGGAATATTAATAATTTAAAAAAATTAATTATTATGATGAATGATAAAATTTTTTTTTTTTTTGAATTGTTAAATTTGAGATATGTATATTTTACTATTATGATTTTAGTACAAAACACTAAATAACCTTCAGTTTGTTAAATCTAAATAATTGTACTGATATTATTAACTTTTTTTAATATTATTATCTACTATTAAAGTTATAAACCATAAACGACTTTTAAAAATATTCATGAAGTCATCCATCTGTTCCGCAATTGTTACAATACATTTCTAAAATGAAGGCGTCTTGTTGTTATTGTTACAAAACATTTTTTTAAACAAAAATAAAAATGACGCATTCAAATATACAATGCAAACATATCTGTTGGCCGCACTAAAATCTAAAAATATAACAACTGATACTCTTGACATTTCTTGACTCTGTCCTGACGCCTTTCAAGTAAAGGTGAGTACTCCCATTAAACAGATATCTTAACCCCCCTATTAAAAAAGACTACATTGCGAAAGTGTGGTTAGTTCATCCGATGCTAGTTTTAATCAGAACCAGTTTAAACTTTGCTGTTTTTGTGCATCAACTGGGTGTTGAGTGACGTTTGCCGACATTTAAATCATCCGATTCCTTTGGTGAGGCAGAGTACAGATTTCAATTTTTATAACACCTTCAACGTATTTTGAACTGAACTGCAAGGCTCCATTACCAAATGACACACCGTTTTAATCCATTTCATGCAACAGAATAGACATGAAGGCTTTTGAAAGGATCTGTAACGATTCAATATTAAGGCTAAGACAGACTTTAGAACAAAAGTAGGACCGCAATCATGGCTTAGCAACCCTCTTATTTTTTGGGCGTGCACATAAAGTATAACAATGACTGGAATCCTCCCTTACACATCTTTCTCTAAAGGCACGCTGTTCACCCATCGGTCCATAGAGCAAGAGCATAAAACAGCATAACAAAACATTGTATCTTAGACACCTTCTAAGGGCCTAACCAAAGCAGGAATAGAACGATAAACCGGACTCTGTTCCGCACTTACGTTTGGAGTTTGCTAGGTTCGCAAGCACAAACAGATCGAACATAACAGATCCATCTACTGGCTTTGACGCATCAAAAAACAATACTTAGCAAATTTAGAGACGCCATTAATTCTACAGTTGATTTACCTTCAAGTAATAAAAGGTACCAAAATGTATTACAATACGCAAGATCGAAAGTAGACTTTGCTGTTTGGCACTGTTTATACATGCTGCCATCTGACCTCAGGCCCCAGATAGTACAATAAAACTACAATAATGAAATCCTTGGTGCAGGCAATGCACAGAAAGTCGGAATAAACGTAAAAAATTCTGAGCCATAATATTGCAAGCAGTAAACAAAACACGATGACCCCCAAGAATAAATCATCCAATCCCAGTGGCCCAAAGCCCCGAAGGCGTTAGAAGAACACGTAAAAAATATAATGACGCATGAAATATGTAAAGACAGCCTTGTTTTTGAGGATTAACTGGCCTAGGATACCTTGGTCTTTATCTAACTAAAAAACAACCCAACTAATAAAAGAGAACTAATGTCCATAAGTGTCTCCAGCCAATAAAGCCAACTATCTTGCCTGCAGTAAACAAAAGCCAGCTAACAACACCCACTTAATATAAACCTGGAAAAGAAACCACGGCTTTACCCGCTAATTTTTTAATAGACCCGCAAGATATCAAGCTGTTTCTTTTACCCATGATTTAGCAGGCGGCGATGGAGGCTATGGCAGCGGAGGCACTGGGCTTGACCGCCGCCGCCCTGTAATAGCCATCACCATGGTACTTATTGCAAATCCTAAGGCAGTTATAACGCTTGCTAATGTGACACCTTGATCTCCTAAACAGTGTTTTTTATTCTTTCCTGCTAGTGGTTGCGTCTTCAAAAAATTTTTTGGATCGTTTCTCTTATTCTGCTCACTTAGTTCGTAATTGATCGCGCAATTAGACAACCGCTTTTTAGTATTGCCGATCTTTCTCTCAGATCTTTAGTCCTTTAATATTTTCTTCTTAACATCACGGCCTACGTTTTGGCATCATCTAGCCTCAACGAGTTTTTTTCTTTTCTTTTTTTAATACGCCACATCTACTTCATCCAGTTTTTGCTAAGTTTGTTTGTTAAACGCCTCTGGGTTCTCAAAGCATGATTAGGGGCCACTGTTTTCTCGCCGTGGTAGCGGGAATCATTAATTGTTTTTAATGCTGTTTCTTCTGAAAAACAGGTTTCTGCTTCAAATTAATTCACATCCGCTGTTGGACTTAAATCTTTAAGTTCCATGTTTTGTATATGGCATCGTTTGGGAGATCTTGAGTGTGGTTTGAATGTTTAGCAACTGCCTCCCTATTTAATTTTGGTTTAGTAATGCCTAGGCGCTTTCGATCTTCCGCGCCCTATTTTCCTTTGTCTAATTGTTATTCATGCTGTCAAACTTTGATGTTCTCCGTTTATCTGTAAGCTGAAAAGTTGTCCTTGATCGTTTTCACAAACAAATCGGCCTTTATCTTTTACTTCAAAATCATTAGGGTTCTATAAATTGGAGGAGTTCCTAAGGCCTAAACTTTTGAAAAATGCTCCGGGCCGAACTTTCCCCTGTTAATTTCACAGCCGCCTTGAGACGTTGAGCGATGCTGTATCAAAAGGGAGCCGTTTCACTCTGTCGTCTCCATCAAAGACATCATAAATTCTTCACCTTCAATGCTGCCAGTTTCTTTAAATAATAAACTTTTTATTCTTTTTATAAAAAAAATGTTCACAAACATATGGCTCGATTCATGACCCGCATAGAAGATTGGAAAGAGCCCTTTGGCGTGAAGGGAAATAAACGGATATACCTGTTCCAAATAATCCATCACTAATGAAGCGGATCAAATTCTTACTGTCAAATTCCAGACATCTAGAGCAGATGAAGTGATTGAGCCAGGCTCATGCGCGTCTTACTTTCCAAAATAGAACCACTTCAACAACAGACCCCAACAGGACAAGTTTGTACCTAATTTGGGCGGCAATCGTTAAGGAAAATTTCTATAAAACTGAGGGGACAAAAATACTTTCTTTACATAATTGCAGAGACGATATTTTTTAACCAATTTCTGATCTATGGCTAACCGGAACGAAAGGCTGATCGTGCGTTTTCGAAGGAATCGAAAATGAAGAACACTAAAACAAAGAAATATCGCCTGAAGATGCTAAAGACAGGCAAAAGGGTTTTGTAGCCGAAAAAATAAATGCGTATGGAAATCGCTTATTTCAAACCCCTAAATTTTGAAGTTTGTTAAAAGCGCAATGCCCCCAAACTTTTCAAGGAGCTATTAAAATACATTGTCATATGAACTAACTTTTAATGACCACCAATCTGTTAATAATCTACAGACACACCGAAGCAAAGTACAAGCATTTCTGACATCCTCGTTAGATTTGACGTGTTACAACCCAAACTTAGCGAGGCTGATCGAGCAACAATATCAGTCAAAATTAGCAATAAATTACAAAGAGTGATTTTTCATTCCTAATATCCTAAAGCAGGGCAGACACTATATGGAATTTAGTTTTAGTGCCGCAGCAAGATCGCTTAACGGTTTTTTATTGCTGTGGTTAAAATGAAGAACCATTCAAAAGACAAACTGAAAATTTTGTTAATCCCAAAATAACGAAAGTGCAATGACAATATGAGGGTAGTCCTAACCAAATCTACGCTAGCAGGCTTTAAACCATATCAGCCCTTTGATGAAATAAGAAATCTGTTTGGAGGTGGGAGTGTAGAAATCTCACCGTTTGACCTTGTGTCTAAAGATCTACATCTCACAGTGTTAGACTTGATCATTAATTGACAACGCAATACGTTATATGGATTGACCTAAAGGGCAACGGAGAAAATCAGTTACATGGAAGCGGGAGACCTGTTTAGAGACATAATAAACATTCAAATTGAAAAAGAAAAAGGAGGCCGATAAACCACTTACGTGTATTTGTTTTATATATATGCGCAGCTGAATATTCAAGAAACCGATTAAAGATAACAATACTAAATTTATTTTATTTTAAAAAAAGCATGTCTGTTAAGGTTTATCCAAATGCGCCTACAGCGCCAGAGTCACTCAAAGAAGGGAAGAAGAAACCCCTAACATAAAAACCTTCAGATTAACAAACATTAACGCAAATGCAACAAAAACTAGAGCAAGACCTTTCAAAATAACAGCAAAACCCAAACGAAGGTATTCTGCTGCCTTTAATGCTGTTACATATGGTTAATACTGGAGCATCGACTTTGAGTGCTTGCTCACAGGAACAAGTGTTGGTCTCTTAGAACAGGCGTAGGTGCGCCCGCAGCTTTACCTCTAGGTGGATTGTCTTAAGGCTCTTGGCCTGTGCTCTTAGCTGTAATTGCTGCTGGCAAAAATTAAAAACATAAACTCAAAGCACACTGCAATGGTTTCAACTAATAACAGCTAAACTTAGTTCGTTCAAACTGACAATAAAAAAAGCATAGTTGACTCAAACATCACAGATGAAGAATTAGTCGTTTACAGGCCGATTTTGATGACTATAAAAGACAAACAGTTTGATCTTCAAAAAAAGGCAATGCAATTATTTCTCAACAGCCGACAAACCGAGCAGATAAAAAAGGAATGTTTAAAAAAAGTAAACGAGACATAAACTCTGTTCTAAACAGCTCACATTAACAACATCAAAGGGCGTTTTACTTTAGTTTATGATCAAAGCACAAAAAGACCGTTGATATTGAATTCTGATTATTATTTTTATTTATTATTTAAATAAATAAGATGTGCTTAGAAAAAAAGACAGCAAATGGCTAATAATAATGAAGGCCCAGATGAAAGTGTTGAAGGAATGCTCGAGGAAGAACATTTGTCAAGAGTACTGAATGATATTGATTTAAAGTCATTGATCCTGCAAACGTACAGGCAAATGTTGTACATGCAATTTCTCAAGTTCCTGGTAAACTAACAATAGACCCGCCAGTTAAAGTAATGTAAGCTGTTTTATCGATTATAATAACAATAAATGAAGAAAACTAGAAGTCCCTGGGTCTCAACTAAAACACAGGTTATTCTTTCTCATAATGACCTTAACACCTGGTTGGGCAGACCACATGCTTGCACAAGTTTGATGTGGCCGCTGAAGAAGCCAAAAATGAGAGGCTTCTGGTTGGTCAAGGGCGAAGTCCTAGAGATCAGATAAAAACAGGCTAAGTAGGAGCCGATTGTAGGCAAGTCTTACTTTCCACTACCTCCACAGTTGGTACCGAAAAGAGCAGTTTTCTAAACATACAAAATACAGACAACAAATGTTTTATGTGAGCGTTCTTGGCAAGCTGCTTTACGTCCGCAAACACGCAGAGAGAGTGACTAACTTGAGAACCTTACAGCATTGATCTTAACTTAGAGAATAATCCCTTTCCTAGTTTTAGCATGGACAAAATTGATCAGTTTTGAAGAACAAAACAAACCCATAACTTAATAACTTACACATGGGATGAGGAAACAAATCTGCAACCCATCAGATGTCCACAAACAGCCCAACCATAGGGGATCCAACAAAAATCATGTTTGACCTACTACGATGTTTCACCACAGGGCGACCACATTACACCATGAAACGAACAATGAGTAGATTATTGGCGCAACTGCAAAAAACACTACAAAACAAATTCTGTAGAAAATGTTTAACAAGAATCCATCTGTTAAGCAGCGAGCGACATAAGAAACATTTGTATCGGTCCAGTTGACCTGTATTACAGAACTAATAACGCCCCTCCACTAGGATCTAAAGTCAGTTTAAGAACTTGAAACAGGCTGCAAACAAGTCCATACATTGTTGACGGCGACCTTCGAGTCGCTTATTGTTCCTATAGGACCAACCCCACAGAGACTTCCTAAAACAGCCTTTGTAAGTAATCATCAGATTTTTTCATTGTCTTCATTGTTTGTCAGGTCGGATGGCGCCCATTCGAAACCAAGAAATTGTATAGAGGACAAGAATGCTTCCAGAATACTTCTTAAACGCATGCAGCAATTGCGTAACGCCTGTTCTAATAAACTAAACTTATCTGAAATCATAATGACATCCAGAAGTACCAACAACAGTAATGACTCAGCCACACATTGTTGGATTGTGTTTAGAACTAATGTCTAACAGCGAGGAAGGCCATCCAACAGTAAGAGACCATATCACATTAGCGGAAAGTTAAGAGCAGCGCACAGCAAATGCAATCTTCACTAAAGTTTGATCCTAAGACATGGACAGCCCAGCATCTTTCATAACTTGCGAGTTACGACTCTCATCATATAATGAAAGCAGTAGCGACGCCTTCAGGATAACTGCATAGCACAGTCCACAGAAAAGAACATGTGTTTTCACCTTTAAATAACCATGTCTTATTATGACTCCTATGCAGCACAAGATGGGATCAATTTCGAGTCGCTGGCTATGTCCTTAAAGACCTGCCCAATAACAGAAGAATATTTTGACCCACTCTTGTTAGAAAGGGTGTTTAACCCTTAATGAGTAACATGAACATTGGAAAGGTTGATGAAGACTCACTTTCCGCCTAAAGACGCGTTCTTATATTTATCTCAGATGAAAGGGCATAAGTGATTCTGATTACCGCATGCTCAAGATGCTGGCAGAAGTTAGAGTGTAAAACACAATGGGTATCTATCATGATTCATACTTAAAGCTGATGTATTTTGTTGGCGGACGTCTTTGAAAAATTATCGAAAAAGACCTGCCATGAAACATTATAGCCTGATCCCGCGCATTATATTTTCCTGCGCCTGGATGAGTTGGGATTCTTTCGTACAGTTTACTGGAATAAAGATTGATTATTTGTCTGATTTACCAATGAATCAGATGATTGAAAACGATTGCGCGGGAGGAATTAGTATGGCGTCGCAATCAATTACTGTTAAAGCAAACAACAAATAAACTTAGAATGATTATGATCCTAGTAAAAGGTCTAACTATCTCTGTATTTTAGATGCACAAACAAGCTGTAAGGTTGGGCAATGGCGCAATCACTTCCATACGAACTTTAAAATGTACCAGAACGGCAAGTAACGAATAAAATTCAAACGCATACAGGCGGTTTAGCAGTTGACGCCAAGATCACCAGCGCGTTTCATTCAAGGAAGTTGACATTAGAATAAGTCCTCAGGAAATCATGACCTTACATAATGACTACCCATAGCAGCAGAAAGTCTAAAGATGCAGAAAAAAACAAGCCACCTAAACTTGTGCCTAATCTTCGTGGCAAAAAAAATTATGTCTGTCATTACAGACTTCTACAATTTTATTTAAGACATGGTTTGAAGCTAACAGCTGTTCATCGTGTAATTGCTTTTGATCATGAACAGTTCATGAAACCATACATCATGAAGAACACTGATCTTAGAACTAAATCCGCAGATGCTTCAGAAAAAGACTTTTTCAAGCTGATGAACAACAGCTGTTTCGGAAAGACTATGGAAAATCCGCACAAGCGCAAAGATGTTAGATTGGTCACCAGAGAGAACAAAGCAATTAAGCTGACTTCAAAACTAATTGTCAGGATTTTAGAAGATTTCATGATCAGCTTTTTGGCATAATGATGAAAAAAAAGAAAGTCAAATTGGACAAACCTGTATTTATTGGGTTTACTGTTTTAGAATTATCAAAGCTTTTAATGTTAGAATTTCTTTATGACTACTTTAAACCCTCGTATCCAGAGTCCAGAGTACTTTACACAGATACAGATAGTTTTGTTATAGATATCCCTACTGAAGACATCTATAAAGACATGGAATTAGAAGTAGCTAAAGGGCATGCGGGAGGTATGATACATCTGATTACCCTAAAGATTCGCCTTTGCATTCAACCGTTAACAAGAGGTTTTAGGAAAGATGAAGGACGAATTATCTGGAAAGGTGATCAAGGAGTTTATTGGTTTAAGGTCGAAAATGTACAGTATTTCGAGCCAGAGAAAACCATCAAAAAAGCAAAGGGAATATCTCGCAGTGTTGTGCAGTCAAACATATCGCATGACAACTACAAAGAAGCATTGTTCAATAAACATTACTTTTCATCATGACAACGTAAAACTACAATCTAATCTACTTGAGATCAACACAACTGTTGTAACAAGAAGTCATTAGATAGAACAAACACAAAACGAGTATTTGTTGATCCAGAGTTTTCATATGCAATTGGGCACTGGAGAACAGCATAATTACATATCTTCTTCCCCGAAGAGTTTATATTCGGGTTCATATTTTCCTGAAATTTATCTAGAAAATCAATCATATCATCTTCCAATTCATTCAATTTTTTCTCATGTTTGCTTGACGTGCTCGAATTTTTTTTATTATTTCAAGATATTCTTTTTCCCATTTTTGATGGTCAAAATTTGGGATTTTGGGCTGTAAGTGATCTGGATGCAGTGCCATGTGTCGATGAATCCTCATAATTGTTTCTTTAACAGCAGAATACGTATCATATGATTCTCGCCGTGGAATTCCTTAATAGCAGAACACGCATCATATGATTCTCGTATTAATTCCAAGTTCTCTTCATTTATCATTCTTGCTTCCGTTCCACGTTCTTTCTTTTGGGCTTCCATTTTAACACAAATATATTTTACGTAAATCAGTTAAAGCGGAACTGTGCCTGGTGGGATTATCTGCAGTTCTTCCTTCACAAAAGATCTTTGTGGAGCTGGTTGTTTTGTTGTCAGTTTCTCGTAAATAATTACACGGGCGGATTCATTTTTACAATTCTTTTTATTTCATATGGATCAACACTCCAAACTGGATCGGTTGCCCTGATGCGAGTGTCCCCTTCTGCTTCCCCCGGTAAATAAAGGTACCTTACTTTTAAACCAAACGGTAATAGTTTGCTGGTTGTACTGGAGCCTCTTCAACAACATCTATTGTTTGTTTTTGATTGCTTGTACTGGTTTTAGCCCTTTAAATTCTTCATTATTCATTGCGCGCAAAACTGAGGGCAGTCTTCTAACCCATTCTCTGTTCGCGAGAATTGTCAATCAGCTCTCTGTGATACTGGTAGGAAAAAAGTCTTTCAGATAACTGTTTGTTAAAGTTTTCAACTAAAGCCTTTGTGATCTGTGAACTCCTGGAATGCCTCTTTTAATGGTAACTCTATGTTTTAACAATAATTGATTCACTTGGCCTTTAAATTCTTTTCCATCATCAACTTGAATCATGCGAGGATAAGTTAGCGGGCCTCGTTGGTATATCAGTTGTATGGCAACAGCAACAGCAGAAGCACTCTTTTGTTTTTAATGGTTCCGCATCTTTGTATCTTGAAGCTATGTCAATGACTGTGAGTGCGTATTAATCTTTTTTGTCTAATCGTATCATGGGGCAAATATAGAAGATCCATTTGATGGGTGTCGTTCGGTATTGTATTCACAAAGTGTGGTCTCTGTATTCATCTAGGCGCCGGTAAATAAATTTGCCAAATCGCTTGTTTAGATAACCATTCTTTTGCTGTTTGTTCACTGACTCCGCTGCTTGGCTTAGCTTTTTTATTGCCGTGATTCCCTTCCAATATCCTTTTGGCGAATAATAGATTTTGTTCATTTTTATTCAGCCAATATTATGCGCAACAAAATACACGACGGTCATGCCAAAGACGATAAACACGATTTCTTGCATCTTTTGTTTTTCTGATGGTTGATAAAAGTCGCTGAATTTTGGTGGGGGCAATGTCTCGATTGGTTTGCCTGTTACAAAGAAAATATTCTTTTATTGCTTGATCAACGCCTTTAAATGTGTAAGCTGCATGTCCCTGTTTTTTCAGTTTGTTATTAATAAAATCTAACTGCTCAATTCTCTGCTTTTCATAGTTATCTTGTGCAGCTGCTAGTTGCTCCATGCTTTGTTATGTCTTTTTCTCTCGCCGTCATCCGCAGTTTACTAAATGCGTAATTACTTCCGCTAAAAGCAAGCGCATTAACCACAGCGCCGCCTAAAATCATTACGAATGAAGCCATTTTTATAAATGTATTTTTTAAATTTTACATATTGATACTGTCAGGAATTATTCCTTGCTTAACTAGAAAATCTTTCGTAGCAAACGAAGCTGCAATGATAGCAATTAGCTTTGCTGAGTCTTCAAAGTCTAGTTTGCCAAGATCTGCCGGTTTTATTTTTAACAAGCTTTTACCAAGCATTGTGTATCCTATACTTAGACCACCAATAACAGCAGAATGGTAAACAAGATTAGTAACAGTCTTTTCGGCGCTCATTTTTAAAAACAAAATAATTATAATTAATAAAAAACATGAACACCGATGATCTGCTACAGCTACAGGGCAGCCTAAACCTTCCTGAACTTATGAGTACAAATGATCAAGTTGATGACCAAGCTATTATGCCAAAAAAAGAAAGACTGTATTCTTTGGCAGCATGTGGGAAAACAAAACAGTTCCTCGGAAATGAATTTCAGCATAGAACAGATTCAACAGATGTCGCCGCAAGACATTGTAAAGTATCAAAAACAGGTATGAAGCGCAACTAGGATCAAGAATGGTAAAAAGCGTCGGAGAAACAGTTCTTAGTTTGTACACTAAACTAGTAGCCAGATTTGCGCCTATTGACTCTGAACAAGACTTTATGTATGATTTAACGCAGGATCCAGTTTTAACAAAGTCATTAGAGTCTCTAGGATGTGATCTGTATTACAGATTTGGAACATTATTGTCGCTGCTAATCATGGGGTTAATTACTTTTAATCATATAGATTTTGTTTCCCTTAAAAATGACGAGCCAGAAAATCAGCAGAATCAGAAACACTGAATCCGGTGGAGAAAGTGACCAGTAAAAATCCTGGGCGCGTTGCAGCAGGAAAAAAATTAGCAGAGTGGAACAAAAAAAAAAATTAAAGTTACAATCACAGAATTATAATTCAAACTGAAAAAGTGCCAGAGCCGCGGCCAGTTGTTTCAATGCCCTCTATAAAAACACCAGAACAAGATGATCCTAAAACAACAACAGGGTTGCCTGCACCGCCATGGAATTTTCTTAAAGCAATTGTCATTTTTGGCGGCATTGCTGTTGGGGGTGGTTATTACGGTTATAAAATATATAAACAAAGACAACAAAAACCAAAGCAGTCCAAACAATCTCAACCACTAAATACAGAAGTCGAACACAAAAGTATGCCAGAACCGCCAACAACAAAAGATCATTTTGATCCATTTCAGATGCAATAACACTTTAAGAACTTAATAATAAATTATAAGTTGACTTGAATAATAAATTGGTAGAACTTTAGAAAATAACTTAGTTATAAACTTGAGCTGACTTGAGTAAGAACTTAGAAGTTACTTAGGATGACTTGAGTAAGAACTTAGAAGTGTCTTGGGGATAACTTGAGGATGACTTGTAGAAGTGACTTGAGTAACAACTTGTGGATGACTTGAGGATAACTTGGGGACAACTTGAGTAAGAACTTAAAAATGACTTGGGGTGACTTGAGTTAAGAACTTAGAAGTGACTTGAGTGTGTGCATGCGTGGGGTGGGAGGTGGGGCAGGGGGCGTGCACCTTTGATTATTTATAAGAAACGGATGTTCAGAATATAATATATTTATTATCAGTAAAACAACAAAACAACAACAACAATAACAGCATATATATACAAGCACAATCGCGCGCACACACGCACGCACACACACAAACATTTAAGAAATAGGGAGGTGCTTGCATGGGGAAATGTAAAAGGGTTTTATGGTTCGCGCATGAGCGCCGTAAATTCAAGACGGCTGTCGGTCTCTCTGTCAACTGAAGATTATTCAAAGCGGCCACCAAGTGCATTTTTTCAAAAGCTTGATTTTAAAAAACAAGACAGTTGAATAAAGTTACACTCTGTGGCCGCCTGGAAAGGCAGCCAAAGTACAAAGGAGGTGTGCAGGTTTCTATGAGTTGTAACAAAAGATTGCAAGTTGACTTTTGATTCAGCTTTTAAGTTTTTTTACTCCCCTGTTCATCAAGATTCTGATCTACCTTTCTACATATTGCTAAATAAAGATTGGCGCTCCTACTGGAGCGCTGGCTTGGCAGTGTACCAGTTCCTTCTGACGTAGAACTCCTAAAATAATCCTTTCATCGATCGGCTGGCAGATGGCCTTTGACCGCTCCTACTAGAGCGCTGGCTTGACAGAGTGCCAAGTTCCCTCTCACTGCTTGGCTGACTGGCCCCCTTTGGCTGCTCTAACAGAGGTGTTGGCGCTTTATTGGGTTTATGAATGAGGTTATTGAGAACATTGTGTTTCGACCCGCATTGGTTCTTGTATGGGAGTTAACCAAAATTTTCTGATATCCTCGCTGCTTGAGAACATTGTTTTTAATCCTTCCTCATGGAGTAGACCTCCAAGAAAGAAAGACCGACTGTTGAAAAAACCCTTTTTAACATAGGGGCCCAGCAAGCGAGCAATATCCCCCAGTTTGCGGGAATATGAAGGAGATATCCCCACATTACTCTCAAACCACTCGCCCCCTTTTTGGGTGTACGCTCCACTTTCTTTCTTTTGAACAAACGCTTTGAAAGTATTTTCCAAAAGCCAACCATATTGCAGGTAAAGCACATGGTTGTCGCTTCCTGCCTTTGAAGCTGTTTGTACCCCTTTCTTCAGTTTGTCAATAGCAACATCTAAAGACGTTATATCCTCTGCGCCAAACACAAAAACTTCTTTTCTAACTGTCTTGCTCACATCCACCTCTTTTGATTTCAAGTATTGGTGGAGTTCTTCTGGCGTCATTTTTTTGTTTTTTTGCTTTCTCCTCATACAAAGATTCAAGTTTTCTTTTTGGTAGTTTTTTACTTTCAGATGGCCCTTCACTTTTTAATTTTTTTCAAAATGTCAGCTTTATTGTTGAGAAAAGAAATGTATCCATCAAGAAGAGAAAGTTGATCTTCAGTCCATCTACTTTGCCGCTCCATATCCTCGGGAAGAATTAAACTACTAGTTTGCTTTGAGAAATCTAACAATTCTTGATGAACGGTTTGTGAATCAAGAAGCTCTCTCTCTAAGATGCTATCTTGCGACATGTATCCTGTTTGATTAAAATAAAAATCAACCAGCACAAGCAAAAGCTTTTACAGGTAAAAACTTTTCTCACTGAAAACCACGCAGACCACACAGCCCACCTCCAAATGAAAAATGACAAGATAGCACAGGTAGAGGAAGCTTGGTTGCGTGCGTGCGGGAAGCCCCGGCTATTATCTCCGCCCTATACAAGTTCTTACTATCAGCATAGCAATTAGGGGTGTTGCCCCCATCATTTACCTTTCTCATATTACTCGTGCCGGAGACACACAGTCGGTTTATTCCGCATGAAACACAGAGGCGCGTGAAAATGATGTTATTGAAATCTGAAAAGTTTAGTAAATTAGTATTGAAAACGGATAATCCTACACAGTATGTATGTTTGTAAAAAATCGTTATTTTTTGGTTATTGAAAGAGAATGTGTGATGGATTATCATTTTTAATTCATTGTTGAAGTGTTACTTGGCAGAGAACTAATAAATGTCTGTTCTAGAGCCATCCCACCGAAACTGGTTGAGGGTGGATGGTCTAGAACAGACATTTATTAGTTCTCTTCCCTTGTGGTTTCCCCAGACCACAGAGGTGAGGAGAACTCAAGTGACGAGTTCTCACACAGAGACGCGGCGCACACACACACAACACACAATGCACACACACACACACGCACACACGAGTGCTGTCGGTCGCTGATGCATGCGCCCCGCATATTGCATGCACACGTACACCAACACAAAGTATTAGAACTGCTTCACATAGCTACTGGCTCATTGCTTAGCACAGAGGACACTGGAAATTTTGGAAAATCTAGCACAAAGCATCCTTTAGCAAAACATTTCCCCATGATTCAGCAGTGTCAGCTGACTGGGTGCTCTCTGTTTTGCCTGTGGAAATGTTTCCTAGACATGCTGTCTGACTGCATTTCTTCCAGGCTTTCAAAACCACTATGGTCTGGTTAAGAGCCACAGTTGTAAAGAACAACAAAACCCTAGGTGTGATTTCTGGATGGCCTTGGCTTAGATGTCAAGACATCCTACTCTCTTATTCTGTGTCCTCTCTCCATCTTTGTGTTTGTGTGTGTGTGCGCGCACGCACATGCATACATATTTGTGCAGATCCACATCACCCCTTTTGGATTGTTCTGTATAGGAAATTTTTGCGTAAGAGCAGACTCGCGACTGCAGGAATTTGCAGTGCATGCACACATGTGCACTTCCTTCCCCCCTTCTCCTTGGCAGTTCTCAGGCACATGTACATGCACACACACTCTGTGCTAGTGTGCACATGGAACTGTGGGAATTGTTTTCATTACCTGCCTGCAGTTCCCCACCTTGTATGAACCTGTGTCATGCACACTTTTCAAAACAGATCAAGGCGGGTAAGCCAGCATGAGAACAGGAATTTAAAGAAAAAGGATCAAAAGACATGGCCAACATTACTGAACAGGTGTTAAAAGCCTAGAATAAGAATGTACCATGCTGACAAATAGTGGGATGTGTCATTGATTTTTATGCTGTAAATTTTGTCGGAAGTAAAATTATTGAAAAAAAAAAACCAAAAGTTATTTTTTGAAAAGTTGTTAGACCTAGAATGTGCATGCTGACAAATGATGTAACATGTTTATCAGTTTTGCCTAGTAGCAGTGTGTGTTTGAAATGTGTACGGTGTCAGTTTATTTTGTATATAATTAGCTTGACATGAGGTTGAACCCTCCGGGGGTTTTCAACCTTGACGTGGTCGGAGGGCTTGCGTGGTCCTGTTATCCCTTAGTCTTTGCTGGCGGGGGCATCAATACTTGGAGATAGGCTGGTTTTTTCAAACTGCTTCTAGGCCTGAGAAGTTAAGATGCTGTCTGGCCTAAGCGTAACGTGGTAAGGAGTTGATGCCCCTGGTAGGGCTTCCCATGTCAGATAGGCTAAGGGTGAGGATCCTGACTAAGAGTAACCCGCCTGTCTCCTTTTCTTGTTTTCCGCCTTTCTTATTTGGCCCTTTTCTATCTTCGTCTCCCCTTCAAGTCTTCTTTTCCACACTCTTTTTCTCTGTGTGGTCTCCTTAAGATCTGCCGCGTTTGCCGTGCGGTGCGACCTGTGTCGGAGGGGAATGAGATCCTGGTAATTGAGAGGGCCAGTGCTCTCGGCCGGTGCTCTCAACACATCACTTTGGCTCGGACCTGTCCTAGACAGGGAGTACACTCTGGCCCGGGTGTACTAATCGGCTCCCCTTCTTGGGGCTGGGTCAAAACAGGCATTTCTCCGGCTGGCCAAGTGAACCCCTGCAGTGCTCAGCTCTCTGTTCCCGGGAGTTGAGCATGATCAGGGGGGATAGGGTTGGTGGTTTCTGTCTGTTGTATGTCTCTCCTGAAGCCTGGAAGGGGTCAAGACAGTGGTTTCTTGGCCCTGGCCCCTTAGTTGGACTCCAAGGTGGGTGGGTAAGGGAGAGATGACATTTTTGCCTTTAAATATGACTTCAATCAAAAATCATCCGCCCTCCCACCCCCCCCCCCCCCCCCCCCCCCCGAAGGAAAGTGCAGTTAATTATTTTCGCAAAGGTCGTCACAGGAGTCTGATGGAGACTCTGATTCTGAAAATGAAACAAGGCAGTTGTCAGGATTTTGGTCCTCTTGGTTAATCATGGAAAGTAAGGAGCAGGACAAACCTCTTTCTGCACTAAGCCCGTTTGCAATTCAGAAGGGCTTCCAAGGTATTGCAGGAGACCCACAGTCCATTAAGCGACTCAGAAACGGCACATTTCTCATCCAATGTAAAACTTAGAAACAATCAGAGCAGCTGCTGAAAGCTAGAAAGCTGGTAGACCGAGAGATCCGGGTGACCCCCCATAAACAGCTGAATTCCTCTAAGGGAGTCATTCAATGCCCAGATCTTAGAGGTGTCTCAGAGGCAGAGATCAAGGCGGAACTGGCATCCAGGGTGTGACGGAGGTGCATAGGGTGACAGTGAAAAAAGGTGCAGAAAGAGTGGCCACCAACACCCTCTTTCTGACATTCTGCAACCCTGTGCTACCTCCTGTCATCAAAGTAGGATATTTGAATGTCCGTGTAAAAATGTATGTTCCGTCTCCAATGCGTTGCTTCAAATGCCAGAAGTTTGGTCATGTCACGTCAGATCCTTGAGTTTTTGAGAGAGATTAACATTTTTCATCTGATTTAAGATTTTACGGAAGAAAGATTTTTAACCAAGTTTCTGGTGCGTTTCTAGAAGATGTCATTTAAAGAGATGTGTGAAAGGTTTTTTTAAAATTTTTTTATAAAAAATGACTGGTGGGTTGATTTTAACGTGGTGACAGCCCTGATGTGGCACTTTGTGGTCGGCTGGGCTGTAAGCAACATTATCTTATCTTATCTTACTGTGGAACATATGATCATTTTTGTTGAAAAGTAGACCATTAGCAGTGTGAGGGTGAACAGTCTGATAGTTAAAAGGCTTACTAATGTAGAATTCCACTGCTGCCATGATACAAACAGTGCATGCTTTCCACAGTGTGGTTTAAAACTTTCTCGCTGGAGTATTCCTATTTTGTAGAAAACTCATTTTGGATTTGGAGTACTCTTGTCGAATTTTTGGGTAAACATGTCTGTACATGTTTGGCAAAAATGTGATGGATACGACAAACTAAAAAGAAAGAAGCATGAGGGGAAAAAAATTCTGGTTGTTTTTGAGCAGTAACTGCATATGTGGAATGTCACCATAGTGGAGTGTTGACCAAAGAATGACGACTCTTGCCAACTTCTGTGTGTGAAATCGCATCAGGGCGTCTACAAGAGAGCAGGAGTTTGTGGCAAGGTGTTTCAATGAATCGGGTTTGAAAGGAACGCGTGTTAGAACTTGGAAGAAATCTCTGCAGTGTGATTGCAGGTGAAAATAAATGAACGCGTGTTAGAACTTGGAAGAAATCTCTGCAGTGTGATTGCAGGTGAAAATAAATGAACGCGTGTTAGAACTTGGAAGAAATCTCTGCAGTGGGATTGCAGGTGAAAATAAATGAACGCGTGTTAGAACTTGGAAGAAATCTCTGCAGTGTGATTGCAGGTGAAAATAAATGAACGCGTGTTAGAACTTGGAATAAATCTCTGCAGTGTGATTGCAGGTGAAAATAAATGAACGCGTGTTAGAACTTGGAAGAAATCTCTGCAGTGGGATTGCAGGTGAAAATAAATGAACGTGTGTTAGAACTTGGAAGAAATCTCTGCAGTGGGATTGCAGGTGAAAATAAAGGAACGCGTGTTAGAACTTGGAAGAAATCTCTGCAGTGGGATTGCAGGTGAAAATAAAGGAACGCGTGTTAGAACTTGGAAGAAATCTCTGCAGTGGGATTGCAGGTGAAAATAAATGAACGCTGCCACTGTCCACTCCCACCACCAGCCCGCCACCCCTTCCACACATGTACGGAAATTTGAAATTTTGTATACCCTCTCATACAAAATGGGTTTTCATCAATGGCACATCGATAGTACATCAACAGTAGTTCAAGGGTAAGTGGGTCTGCTAACTGGTTTGAGAGAGATTAACATTTTTCATCTGATTTAAGATTTTATGGCAGAAAGATTTTAACAAATTTTTGGGGTGCTTTCTGACAGGTCATTTAACGAGATGGGAAAGTTTTTTTTATTTTTTTTTAAAAAAAAGACGGGTGAGTTGATTTTGCGTGGTGACACCCTGATGTGGCCCTTTTTGGGGTCCTGGGCTATAAGCACATTTCTTATCTTATCGCTAACTGGTGGGAAGTTTTTTTTTTTTCTTTTTCTTTTTGAAATCCCTATATAAATTTAAATCCTGATTCGGTCACCCCAATGGTGAAAAACCATGTAGGGCCCCTGCTACAACTACAAGCGAGTTGTTCACTAATTTGTTTGGCTTCATCCATCTTTGTTTTTGGGAAATGAACATGTGGAGTAAGGGGGAAATTTACTAATTGTTGAAAACAAGTGTTGCCTGAAACACTAGAGCAAGGGGGAAATTTTTCATAAGTAGTTAAAAATAACCCTTTTTACTGGTAAGTGCAAACATATTTTGAAAAACCGTACTCTTGTTGTTCATTGTTTTTGTGCGCGCACACACACATGCACACACACAACACCATGCAGCAGGTTACTTCTAAAGAGATCAGCTGTAAAAGCCCACAAAGAAGGGGGTTTTTTTGTCACAAAGTTCGTTTATTTGATGTTGACAGCCGAACCTTAAAAAGGCGTAACTCGATTTGGGGGAAGGGGATTGTGAACAGTGCGTTGGGTTTTCACTGGGTGCTGTTGAATGCTGACTTTCAAAATGGGGGGTTTTGATTACTATTTGATGCAAGTACTAAAAGTAATTTAATATAAAATTGCTCTTAGTATTTACATACATTTCAATTTCGGGGCTGTAGAGTTAAACTGTGAAAAGTGTCCATACAGTTTTAAATTGTAAATATCTTGGTTTTGTTTAATTCTAGAATGATTTGCTGTTATTTGGTTAATTGTAGTTTGACTCCAGTTATACGGGATTTGTATTGATTTTGAATGTGTGATGTTTTTGACGTGCAGGGGCTGATGTGTGTTTTGTCTTTGCACGCCCCCAAAAAAATGGGGGGACAGTCCTCACAGGAGGGGGAGGACTCCCCCACCTGTAACATCCCTTCTTGATCAGGGGGCCCAAGCCCACCCCCACGCACCCCCGGGGTTTGCCTTTCATTAGAATTGGACATGCCTGCCCCCGATGGAAGGGCCCTAAGTAACTTGAAGCTGCGAAACGGGTTTAAAGTGGTTTTGCTCATAGCCAAAAGAAAACGACCTGGATCATTTCCCGACATTGCTCCCTTAGTTCCTCAGAAAAATTAAATATTTACCCGGGAGAATTATTTTGACCCATTCCTGCAGACACACGACAGACAACATTGATGACCACCCGCACCACCCCTAGTGTTGGTCCCCTGCCAGTTTCCCTCACCCTTCACCGGGCTCTTTCTCCGTTGTTGTTAAGTCTTTCTTTGGTCAGCCGGGGGGTGGGAGTGGTTATGGGGAGGGGGGGGGTGACCCTGGGATGGGGGGGGCCCCCCGGGGATGGAGGGGGCAACCCTGGGATGGGGGGGGCAGCCCCTGGTGGGGGGGGTTAGACCCTGGGAGGAGGGGGCGGCCCCGGGGATGGAGGGGGAAAAGACCCGGGGTGGAGGGGGTAGACCCGGGGTGGAGGGGGCGACCCGGGGGATGGGGGGGAGACCCTGGGTGGAGGGGGTAAGGGGTTTTTATCCTCCACCCCTCCGGAGATGAGCCCACCCCTGGATGGGCCCGGGGAAAAGGCCCTTGCGTCCCCGTCTCGTGTCGGCGGCCCCCGGCCGTTCCCGTCTGTCGACTTCGGGAAGGAGTCATTTTCCGTCGACTGGAGTCAACAGGGGAAAAAGAAGAGGGCCGTCGTTGATCTTCCCCCTTTTCAATCAAAGGTTGTTGCTTAAACACGGGAGGTAATGATTGTCTCTCCTGACATGAGCGTTGTTAAGACGTCTTGGTCACCATACTTTGGCTTTACCCTCACAACAGCTGTGATGAGACTATCTTGGTCACCATGCAGTGGATTTTCCCCCCTGAGTGCTTACAAACGTTTTGGGGTCCCCAAATGCCATGCTTCCTTGTGATCGTGACAAGACTTCTTGATCACTTTACAGTGGCATTAGTGAAGCAATCAGAGAGGGCAGATGGGGTAGGAGTAAGGTGGGGGGAATAGGTAGTGGTGTGTGGTGGTGTTTGAAAAGGGACAGGGATTTTGCAGTGAGAGATTTGTGTGTCCAAATTTTTTTAAAAAAAAAAAAAAAGGAAAAGAAAAATGAAAAAAAAAAAGCCTGATTTGTGTGTCCTTTTTGTAAAAAAAAAATTTGGTGTTTTGTTGTTTAAAAAAAAAAAAAAAAAAAAAAACCAACCCACCGATTTGTGCCCTATATGTTTAAAAAAAAAAAAAAAAAGATTTGTGTCTTTATTTAAAAAAAAAAAAAAAAAAAAAAAAAAGAAAAAAAAAAAAATAAAAAAAAAAAAAAAAAAACCAACCACTTTTTTGTCCTTTTTTTTGTGTTGCTTGTAAGCATTACTGTATTGTTTTATACTATTCGTTCTGTCTTTTTTATTTTGCAGGTGCCCCAATATTTAAATCGTAAATTTTTTGGAATGAGCTATTAAATGTAAATTTTTTGAAATTTGCTAGTAAAAATTAAAATGTATAATGTGTGAGACTAGTGTTGAAAAACAACAACACAGTTTGTAAATGACAATTTGAAAAAAAAAAAAATCCAGTTTAAATTCTGTCTCCATTTCCCCTGTAGGAGATCTTTTGCGAAAGTAATAGCGGGTTCGGGGAAAATCTGCCTGTTTTTCCCATTGCAAATTCTGAGATTGTCAGATTTTTGGGAGTTGCTTTCTGTAAATAGATCATTTTACATGGGAAAAAAGGGACATTTATTTTTTCATGGCCCCAGTCGTTAGGGACGGTAGGTTTTGTATTTAGGGCTTAGAGTGGGTTAGCGAGGGAGGGGGGGCACGCCCCCAAGATGGTTTGAGGGGGTAAGTCTTTGGGGCCCTTTTTCCCTTTTTTTTTCCAAATCAAGTTTTTTGCCTCACCTTTCTAGTGGGGGGCTTCAGATTGCTGGCATCCCTGTAATATTTTTTGTTCTAAATTTTGAAATGAAGTTGTTGTCATTTTTTGGCTTTAGGCGTTGCCGTGTAGCTGTAATGCCAATTGGGAATTGGTCTTTTCTCTTATTCAGTGTGCCTGTATATTTCTTTCAAGATTAGGTAATGCAAAATGTTTTGGGGCATGTAATAAATATGTTTAGTGCTCTCTGAGCAAGAGCAATGTTCTCAGACCCGGGCGTGGGAAATGAAATTTGGGTAATCTGGAATCTTTGTGATACCCAAAAAATAAAACGTTAGTCTTTAGTTAAATACCCTATCATTGTTGCCATTTGTTTGGACAAAAGGGTTTTAGCCAGTCAAAAAGGAAAAAAGGGGGTTTTACTTAAAGTTGAGTAATCTGACGATTTTGTGATAGCAAAAAAATCAACGTTAGCTTTAAGATACCATATCATCTGTTCTCAGTTTGCTTGGACAAAAGGTTTTAGCCATGGAAAGGGAAAACTGGGGTTTCTACTTTTGGTGGGTTTGGGGGAGGTGGGTTTTATAAAAACTTCCGTTGAGCTGACCCTGAGTAGGTGAGAATAAAAATCCCCTGGGGCAGGTATGTTGAAAACATTCGAACAGGAGTTGTAGAGGCTTTTTTGAGGAAAAGCGCGAGAGAGGAAAAAAGAGCTTGAAAAATTTTGGGGGGGGGGGGGGGGGGGGGGGGGGGGGGGGGGGGGGGGGGGGGGGGGGACTTTATTACATTTTGATCAGCTGAAGCTGAAAGATTTCGGGCTGTATTAAAGGGCCTACAATGGCACTGTCCGGGAAAAAAGCGAGGGAGGGGGGGGGAGGAAGAAACCCTTAAAACAAAAAGGTGAAAAAAAAAAAAATTTTTCATTCATTTTGATCGCGAAGTTTGGTAGAAGATTCTCTGACTGCTTCAAGATAACTTAAAACAAGTCTACCCTGCAATAATATACATAATGAAATATTCATTGGTATGTTGGTAGGGAAAAAGACTTTTAAAGGTACACCTAGTGCATGTCTAAATTTTCAAAAATTTTTGACTTGTCTGGACAATTCCTAATGGCGCAATAAAACAGATTTTACATGGTCAGCAGGATGTCGCCATTACGGGTGGTAAAAAAGAGTAAGGATGGGGTGCTAACAGGGGGGGTTACTTGACCCCAGCCAAGAGGACAGGTGAACAGGACGGGGTTTTTAGTACATGTCATCGTCTTTCTGCGTTTCCTTTGAGTTCAGCAGATGCTTTTTTCTGATTGTTAGACAAAAATTATCATTGTGGGAGTCTTTTGTTTTTTTAAGGTTAAAAAAAAACCCTGAAATAGGCGTTTTAGATCACGCCAAGCAAAAATCTAAAGAGTCTGAATAATGCCTTTAAAAATTTTTTGCTCTAAGTGGGGTTTAAAAAATTTTGTTGTTGACCTTTCCAAATAGTATGATCCTTTTTTTTTTTTTTTTTTTTTCAGTTTGAATTTTAATTTCCCTCCCTACGTTCCCTGTACTTCATTTTCACCCCTTACCGTTCCCCCCTCTGCTTCTTTGTTTGTTTTTTTCTTTTTGAAAATGAAATCCCCTTTCCCTTAGTTGAAGAAGAAGAGAAATAAAGGGTTTTTAAATACAGAGCTAGTTTTGGTCCCTTTCAAGACTGCCATTTTCCACCTGCATTTAAAAGAATTCCTACCATTGCCGGGTGGCTGTAGAGAAGAAAGGTTTGTGCGGGTTACAAAAGGCACTCGTTTTGCTGCTCTGGTGGTTTTATTTGGGTAGGCCCCAGGGTAATACCGGTCATCCCCAAAAAGCCACTCGTGTTTCATTTTCTGGTGTTTTAGTGAGGTAGGCTCCATGGTACATATGTGTCTTAAAAAAGGTAAATCGGTTACATGTTCTGGTTCTTTTGTGGGGTGGGCTCCAGGGTTTACGGATACAAAAAGCCAGGTTTTGCATGCTCTGGATTTTATGTGAGGTAGGCTCCAGGGTACATAACGTGTCATACAAAAGACCACTTGTGTTGCATGGCTGGTTCTTTTATGTGGGGTAGGCCCAGGGTAAATCCCGTGTGGAGCCACCCCACTATAAACTTGTTTGAAAAAGGGGCTTGGTTGTGCATGACATTGACATAATATTTTTACTCTCCCCCAAAGACCTTGTTCACAAAAGTTCTGCGGGGTTTTCAATTCCCGAAAGGGTTTAATATTTTTCATTTGAAATTGAGAGGTTTCGAAAAGCATAACCCCTTTTAAGGGATTTTT
Source organism: Conus ventricosus (assembly GCA_018398815.1). Taxonomy (NCBI): domain Eukaryota; kingdom Metazoa; phylum Mollusca; class Gastropoda; order Neogastropoda; family Conidae; genus Conus; species Conus ventricosus. The sequence goes on along the minus strand of JAFLJL010003436.1, from coordinate 5,491 downwards.
TAAAAGTTTTGGGGAAAATTTTTTTTTTCTTACTAAAAACCAGCTTGCTTTGTACGAGTTAAAGATTGGCTAATTGTCCCATTTGAAAAGGGGAGGGAACCCTTGCCTTGTCCCTGACTTCAGAAAGCATCTAAACGTTATTGAAACCCCCGCTTGTTGATCGTTCCCCCAGTCTTTCAAACATGGGAGTTGCCCCTCTTGGTGATCATTTTAGAATGGCAAGCGTTGCCCAAAAAACTTAAAGGAAAAATTTAAGGAAAATTTTGGAAAATTTGAAATTTCAAAAAAGATTGGAAGAAACATTTTTTTGCATTTAATCCAGTATACTTTTTTTTTTCAAAACAAAATTTAAAGGAAAAAAATTTTGAAATTTTTTTGATATCAAGAATTATTCAAACCCCCGCCTCATGTTTTGATGTATTCTATTTTCTACTTATTTTTTTTTCCTTTTTTTTTTTTTGGAAAAGACCGATGGCAGTGCAAACTTGATATCCAGGAATTTCAAACCCCATTTTTATGTTTTACAGCACTTCAGATTTTGGGGGGACTGTCTAATGCAGGAAAAAGGTGACTGTCTAATGAGGAAATTTTTACATGGGCCCAAAGTATAGCTGTTCTCAACCTTTGCGGAAGGAACTGTTTAGGCTATGCTGAGAACAAAACCTGTTCAAGTAAAGTGCAGCTAATCATTAATTACAAAAAATTCATAAATTTTTTCTATTAAAAAAACATGAATATTTTCTACTTTAAAAAGGGAGCCTGGTATAGGAATTTATTTGAACAAGATGGAGCCCAGATTTGGCCCCTTCGGTTGGGTGTGCCCTAAAATGAAATGATAAAGATTATTTTGAAAATGAAATTTCTTTAATTTCATTTCATTCATTTTTTTCCCCAATTGGCCACAAAGGGGTTCACCTGGGCCCCCAACCCCCCTTCTCACCCCCCTCTCCTTGCCCCACCCCATCCCCCGCCCCAAAGGGTGGGCTGTAAACATAAAACACATGCCTAAACACAAAATTACAGTGTTTTGGCATGAGGACTTTTCCTAAATTCTTTCTTTTCCCCAGTTGTTTTTTTTTTTTTTTTTTTTCTAGTTTCCGATTGGCCCTTTGTGGTTGGGTGGGGTATAAGCAACATTACCTTACCTTACCTTACCTTACCTTTTCCTTTCCTTTATTTCCCCCTGTGTTTGCCCGGTTTGGCTTAGCTTAGAAGATATATATTTCCATGGAAAATAAACATCCACGCACGCCCCCAGACACAGCGAAACGACGCAACACCCACACACACACAAACACAAAAAACAAACACAACACAACAAATGCGCGCCGCGCGCGCCAAACCACAACACACCAACAAACCACCACACACAAGTTTTTTGCATGCACAGACACTGGTGACAATGCATGTGCATACACACACACCGACCAAATTCACACACTTGGTGAATGTGCCACGGTACATTATGAAAGAAATTTCCTTGATTTTGGCAGCTGCCAATGTGTGAATTTTCTGGAACTTCCCAATTTAGAAATTGCAGAAATCCAAACCTAAAGTAGAAAGAATAACAGAATTTTTTTTTGAAAAGATTGGGGCATTTTGAACAAAGGTGCTAAAATATCGTTCAGCAAAGTTCAAAGAAGTATGGCAGTTGCATTTTGTGTATGTGACATGTTTTCTCTTTAAACCCTAATTTGCAGCTGAGAATGAAAAGGGTTTGCGTGCTTCCTCAAAAGTAAACTCCCCTCTTCATTTGCCCCCCCCTCTTCATCCCAGGTTCCCAAATTTTTACTCAGAAGGTTTGGGAGCAGGGTTGTGATGTCAGATCGGGTGTTTTTTTGCAATAACCGCTTATATATGTCCGTGGGGCTTTAAAAAATGGGTTTCAGAAGAACGTTTTAGAATTACAGCACAGCCCCCTACCCCCCCTCCCCCCCTGCCTTCCCCTCCTTTACAAATTTTTTTTTGCATCGAGTTCCGTACCACGCACACTTTGGGCAAATCTTCACAAATATGTGGACTTTTTTTTTGTTTTTTTTTTTTTGACAATTGATCCGAAATGGCCGGCCCCATGGTCAGCTGGGCTACAAACAAAATGAATGCAAAATGAAAGAAAAGAAAATAGTTAGTCTTTTTTTTATTTATGTTTTTATTTTTTGGGATTTCCACATTAGAGTGAGATGCCAGACACCCACTCAGAAAATTAAAAAATTCAGCATTTGTATAAAGCCAAAATTAAAAATCAGTAAAGAAAAAATTATTTGACAGAACATCAGGTATGCATGGTGTGTAAGAGACTGGTTGGAGAGAGAAAAAAAGAACGAAAACAAAAACAAAAAAAAAACAAAAAAAAAATAGTGGATTTTTCCCCCCCCCGTTTTTTTTCCTTTTTTTTTTTTTTTTTTAAAAATTTTTTTTTTTTAGATGAAGAGGGCAGTGGAAGCACCCAAAAAAAGAAAGGGAAAAAAAGGGAAAGACAAAATCATACTTAGGGGCTCCACTGACCAATAATGTGCCTCCCCAAAAAAACCCCCCGGAACTTGCGCACAAAGCAGCGCGCGCGCGCCACACACACACACCACACACACACACCACACACACACACAACACACACACACACCACACACTCTCTCTCTCTTCTCTCTCTCTCTCTCTCTCATTTAGAAAAGTGAAAATTCCCAAAAATTTTTTTTTTTGTTAAGTTCAGGGGATAGGGTGCATTTTATGAACCGCAATGTGCTTTTGTATGAAGAACAGATGTAGGTGTAGGCAAGTTGGCCCGCATTGCTGAAAGATGTGATGGTGTGGAATTTTTGATTTAATTATCGTCGACAGTTGCATATTTTTTCTCATAAAATGGGCCCTTTGGGGGGCATCTGGGCTATAAACAACATTACCTTCCCCCAACCCCGGGTTGGTCTCGGAGGTGGTGCAATTCAAATTCTTGTCAAACAAATGAAATTTTGGCAACATTTTGTTTTTCCCGTATTACCGTTCAGGAGCTTGTCTTGCGGAATGGATGTTTCCCTTTTCAGTAGCCTAGGGTTTTAATCCAATGTTTTCCCGCAGGAAGTTTTACTGTTTGGGGTTTCACAGAGTATTTCTTCCACTGCCATAGCACTAGGACTCAGGGAGTGCTTAATGGATGGAAGTTTCTGGGATTTTTAGGGTTTTTTAAAGCAATGTGTGAAAATTTTTTTTTTTTTTTTGTTTGGGGTTTATGCTTGAGTGTTGATTTTATCGGGTGACAGCCCTGATTGGCCCTTTGTGCATTGGCTATAAGCAACTTACCTTTCCTTTCCCGGAAGGGCGGAAAACCTTTCTAACCTGAAATTCTGCATCCGTCCTTACTGCAGGTTTTGGGGGTTGGCTGTTGAAATGTTTTTGGGGGCCTTTACATTTCCCTTCTGTGAGGCGTTTCCGGTCGGATATTTGGGCCTGTTTTTTTTTTTAGGGGAGGGGGTGTGTGGAGGATAGCGCTGCCAAACAGTCCCGCCATTTTGCAAACGCAGTGGCAGCCCCCTTCCTCGCGGGACTGCCTGGAGAGTAGCTTTAAAAAATGTTTAAAAAAAACAACAATCCCGTCACTAAGTTGAGGAAACTGAAACTGGTGACTAGGGTTGTGTTTAAAATGTCTTTTTGGGGTTTTGGTGGTCTTGACGTGTTGTGCTGTCATTGACAAAAAGAGTTCGGTGCATCCATGGAAGCTCCCTTCTGCTGTCACTTGGTTCCCAGTAAAAAAAGGTTTTTTGGGCCCTCGTCAAATGACTTTACATGCAATTGGAAACAACAGTATGTGCTACAAGTCAGCGCAATTTGCATGGATAGATCAAGGGGCTGAGGGAAAAACGGGGTTTTCTTTTTCAGGGTCAAAACTTTGTGTCCCTTGCAAATTTTGACAGTACTTTTTCTGACCCCTGAAAATTTTTCTGAATAAAAATTGCCAACCCGTGTGAAGGGAAGCCGCTTTGTGCGACTTACCTTTGATCAAAATCGAACTTTGACTTTTTCTTCCCGCACTGAAAGCTTTCTAGAGAGTAAATTCTGTGGCCCCTTTAGCCCTGCTTCATGGTGACCTCAGTTTTGATGTCCTCTCCTGTCTGGGTCTTGGTTTTTTCCTCGGGGTCAGTATTGGTGAGTCCATGGGGGGGTTTCGTTGGAGGGGCGTGGTGGCGTTTTTGGAGGGGGAGCTACTCCGCCGCTCCCCGACAAGAAATTTTTTTCGTCGGTAGGGGGCTTTAGTAGGTGGTTCCTGCGTATGTTAGATCGAACAGGCGCCCCTGAAACCCCCCCGAAATGACTCGCGCAGTGCGTGTCTCCTCCGGGGGGTTGCCTCTTGATGACTTGACATTATTTAAGCTCCCTGTGGAGCCCGGTGCCCGGGGGGGGCGGTGGGAGATGGGGTGGGCTGTGGAGGGGGGTTCGGAATGAGCGGCATGGGTTCACTCCATGAGTGGCACGAGGTTGAGACAGGAAAAAAAAAAAAAAATTGTCGGAGTGTAAACACGGAGTAGTAACGGTTTGGACACTATTTTACTGTTTTTCCCCTCCCCAAAAGATCACCCGATTTATCTTGGGAGGCTTTGGCAAAATCACAGCAGATATTCATGGAAAATTACCATGGGTTTCCCTTGGACCTGTTTTCTTTAAAATTCAAAACAGGAGTTGACGTTTCTGTACCCCGAGCAACAAGCCCAAATACCAAAATTGTGAGAAGGGAAAAGGGTTTGGGGCCGGGGTGAGAAAATTCCAACTTTTCATTAAAAGGGAATTTTACCACCCAAAATGTCGACATAGAGGACTGCATGAGCCCTGGTCGAAGACCTGCAGTCTCAGCCCCTTTAGTGTAGGTACACCCACCCGTGCATTGACCGTGGCCTATCAATCAGCAAAGACTATCCAGGAGCTTTACGGGCCTAGCAAAATTGAAAACAATACAAGATCGCCTAAAAGGAAAGTTTAAAGAACTTGCTGTTGCCCTCCAAGGGCAAAGCTATGCCCCTCAAAGAAAAAATTCCAAAAACCGGAGCAACGCCATTTCCCGTTATACAGTCCAGACCACCAAGATCTGAGTGCCACATCTTTTGGGCATGGTGCTTCTTTTCTGGGGAAAAAAGGGGATGGCGCTACAAACCTGTCTTCTGTGCTCAAATCGTCGCACCAACACAGCCTCGGTGCAAAGGGGAAAAAGAAGCCATTGGCAATAACTTTGGCAAGTGAGAAATTCTCCCGTAAATGTAAAACAAAAGCCCCCACAACTGAACGGACCAAAACCCCTCTTGTGTACTAAAAACCAGGGGAAACCCTTTACAAACTTTTTATCAAAAACCCCAAAAATTTTGAAACTGATGAGGCACACTATGACACCCACACAAAGGGGGAAAAATCTCGTCAGGGTGACGCTTTTTCTCTGGCCCCCGGTGGTGATCCGTGAACGGTTTTCCGGATGGGGGCCCGGGCGGGGACTTTGGGTTTTCCCGGGGTCCAAAAA
>JAFLJL010003435.1:7500-20357 GCA_018398815.1 Conus ventricosus | reverse complement strand
TGAACTTGACGCATGTGCAAAATCACAACATTGGGTCCGACCAAACCTCTGTTGATCGGACAGAGTACGATAAATCAATACAACATTTCTACGGATAGAATCACTACCGATAAATACCTAATAATACATTTATCAAAACATCTAAGCAAACCTTCCAACCATGAAAGTAACAATCCGAACCATGGTGATTCACTACGTTAACATCACGAAGTGAAAACTGTCACTCAAGTATACAGAGACAAAGGGGATATGACGATGGTTGAGGGAAGTGTCCTCTGACTGAATTTCCAATGTGCTGATCTACGGAGTCGGCTAGTTAGTCAGCATCCGTATACGGAACCTTGATATGACGGAAAGTGAACGCATGGGGGGAAACTCCTGCAGTTCCATGCACCTAACCAATTGAGTCGACGACTGACTGGAAGGAATACGGTCAAGCACTGGAGAGGTTGATGATCGCTCTCCAAGTACAAACTTCCGGCCGTACTTCTTCTGGGACACGCCTGTGCGTGTTACAAATCTGCCCGGAGAGCTTCAGCAATAGTAGGGGTATCTTTGTCCTAAGCGGGGCAGCTCTGGGTCGAGTCGCATTAGTCTACCGCTACCGAAATGTTGCGGTGACCGCGATTGGTTTGGTGGATTATTGGATCCCACCAGGGTCGACCCAAACCTTGCTGGAATGGCTCCCCAACCGAGGCACTGTCCCTAAAGGAAAAACGCTTCAAGCGACCCTTAGGCGTTGTCCGTTGTGACATCGCAACTGCAGGCTTTACTGCCTAACCTGGGGTTCACCCTGGCCAGAAGAAGTCTTGTCTTACCCGCGCGAGAGTCCGCTTGGAGCCAATATGAACCTGCCCATAGGTGATCATGGGTCTGCCGGAGAAACAGATTACCTCATGCTTTGGGGGACGAACTAGCTGCTTGGCCTCAAGTTCTGCCGAGTGAAAACCTAAAGAGGATCCCCTTGTGGAGCTTAAAGCTCACCTTAGCATGTCGGTCAAACTGAGCGGGACGATTCACAGTCGTCGCAAGGCGTTGGACATCCAAGTCCTTGGCCTGAAGCGAGCGATCGGAAGCAGGATTCGGCATTTGCGCAAGAACACTCGTCAGAATGGCTGTAGAAACCTGGGCGCATTCTGTTCCTGCTTCTTAGCTTTGGCGGCGTGTGGTGACTCCCACACACGCCTGTACGGACAGTCACGTTGACACGGACTGAATGCGTTCCGTATGACGAAAAGGTGATAGTATTCCCTATGTTATGGATATACAGAGGTCGATCTACCACGATGGCCCATACTTCGCACTGAAAGTAGGGGGTGGAGATAGAAACGTGTACTGAAGGGACGGGTGGAGGTAAAACCATGCCTCAACACGCACACATCGTAACTGCTCGCACGCCGGGCCTTTGGGGAAACTATATCATTATCCACAGTGTGTGATGCTCCCGAATCACTGATGGTGTCGACAAGGATGACCCAACAACAGAAAGAAACACAGGGCCATCTGTCCACCAGAAGATTGGACGGACCCCACGTTAGCCGAGGCACGAGGACGCTGGGAAGGACTAGCCCCATAACTACCGGTGGCTTTAGGGCAATCTTTCCTAATGTGGCCGGGACGACCACAAAGAAAACAGAACCGGGGTGCTGAAATCCCCGATGAACTGCCTGCCTTGTTCAACCCGCTAGCAGTCGTCGGCGCCTTATCGCCACTAAATCCTGTGGGGGTCTTCCTGTCCGTGTCTGATCGATGCCCATAAGCTCTACGAGCCTCAGCAAACACCTCAGCGGTATGAATCGCAGCCGCGAAATCCTGAGGTGCTGTCTCGCCTATCCGGATCCTCAACTCTGGGGACACAGTGTTGGTGAGCTGTTCAATGAGGATCAGATCCTCCAGCTCCAACTTAGCCAACTGACGCCAGTACCCTAGCGTTTTGCGCAGCCTATCACCAAACTGCACGAAGGTCTCGTCGTTATTCTTCTTCATGGACCTGAACTTCCTCCTGTACGTCTCTGGGGTAAGGTGGAAACGCTTACGCAGAGCCAACTGCATGTCTGCATAAGACGCGCCTTCATTTAGAGTGAGCACACACTCCCTTGCAGTACCAGACAATCCAGAAAACAGGTGCATAGCCTTTTGTTCCTCAGACAATTGGTATGAACTAGCAACTTTGTCAAAATGCTCTAAGAACATATCAATGTCCTCACTAGGTCTGAACTCTGGAAGCTTTAACTTTGGGCCTCTAACTCTATCGCTTGCCTGTCGATCAACCCCCTGATTTACAGATGCGGGAGCCCGCGAAAGAAGTTGTTCCATCTCCTCCCTACGTAGAGCCTCCTGTCTGGCAGCCTCCTCTCTACGCTGATCCAACTCTTCCCGACGGAGGGCAGCCTCTTCCCTATGCTGTGCTTCCTGTCTAGCAGCCTCCTCTCTGCGCTCTTCCCTACGCAGAGCTTCCTGCCTAGTAGCCTCCTCTCTGCGCAGAATAGCCTCTTCCCTATGCAGAATTTCCTGTCTGTTAGTCTCCTCTCTGCGCAGAGCCTCCATCCTGTCTAGCTCTTCCCTACGGAGCCTTGCCTCTTCCCTACGAAGGGCTTCCTGCCTAGCAGCCTCTTCACTACGTAGGGCTTCCTGCCTAGCAGCCTCTTCACTACGTAGGGCTTCCTGCCTGACAACCTCCTCTCTGCGCTCTTCCCTACGCAGGGCTTCCTGCCTAGCAGCCTCTTCACTACGCTGCCGCTCCAGAAACATAAGGACAGAGGTGATATCCTGAGCAGGATTCACCACTCCCGACACGGGAGGATGACCCGTTCGGCCCGTCCCTTGGGCCTCGACTTTCCCATGAGGAAAGTCCCCCGGGGCATGCTCCTTATGAGGGAAGCATGGAGAAGAGAGGGCTTTGGTCTCTGCGACTCAACAGAAGCCCATAGTTGCTTCACTATACTCTGACGCTTCCGAGCGGAAGTGCCAGTCGGGGTCTCAACAGGAAGATCCATTAGCGAAGAAGTAGTAAAAGTACTCACTGGACTATCTGCTACAGCACTGGAATAAGTAGAAGTTACTGTAGTCGAAGTACTGGTACTAATAGTAGGGACTACATTTTGAATACCTTTCTTCTTCGACGCACGCGTCGCCATACCACCAGCACCGGACGTTGCCATGACAACAATATCCTACGGTTCTCAAATACAGGGGAAAGACGATTCCAATTGAAAAACAAATATTTTAGGGATGTGTGTATATGTGTGTATGTGTGTGTGTGCGCGTGTGCGGACAAGTTCCGGCTGCTCCCACTCTGGCAACACCGCGCTCCACAGCACGAGCAACAGTGCGGTGGGGCTCACCGAAAAAAAAAAAACAAACAAAAGCTATGTCCGGCTGCCCCCACTCTGGCAACACCGCGCTCCACAGCACGAGCAACAGTGCGGTGGGGCTGGCCGGAAAAAACAAACAAACTGGCAGACGGAATCCGGAGAGAGGAAAAAAGAGACACTAACGTCCGATACAACCCCCTGTACTCAATAACCCGGTAAAAAAAAACAAAAAAAAACTGGCTAACTTCAAAACAGGAATGGCAGACTGAGCGGCAACAGAAAGGCAAGACTTACGGCCGTACCTGCGTGAGGCACCCGGCGGAAGGAGGTCTGGACGCGGTCGATTCTGCCTAGACTCACCTCGATTCCCCAGTCACGCCAGATGTTCCTTCAGGCCACAAAAAGACTCCCTTCACGCTAGAGTCACCAGCTAACCACCCACGAACAAACACGACAAACTGACTAAACATATACAAAACAGACAAAACTAAACAGGTACTCTGCGAAACGAGAGAGAGACAGCCAGAGCCCTTCAGATCCCGGACGAGCCCCCACAAATGTCACGACCGACCCCTGGAGGTCTGCCCTGACAGGATCGGTCTAGGTGGGAGTGAAGGGAGTGACTGACCTCACACGCCCCGCAAGAGACCACACAATAAAGATTACGATACAACACCCCATTTATTCACACCAACATACAGCCATAAATAAGCATTCCAACACACACAACATGCACAATCACAATCAAGCATTCCAACACACACAACATGCACAATCACAATCAAGCATTCCAACACACACAACATGCACAATTATAAATAAACATTTCACCATACGACGTACACAATCATAATCGCAGCATTTCAACACATATGACATATACTTAATTATAAATAAACATTTCCAGCATCCATCCCTTTCCACACCATGGAGTGCCTCCACAACCCTGCCTCTCTCAAGTCTACTGGGAGCACCCTGTCGCACTAGGTGCTCCGAACCGGGTCGGTTCTTGAAGAGAGTCGTTCAAGGCCGACACCCTCGACACACACAAGCAGGCAGTGAAGAGCGCGTCCCGGGGGTGGGGGGGGGGGGAAAACGTGGCGTTGTTACTGGAGGTCCTGGACGGGGATCAGGGCCGGCCAGTCAAGCCGGCGGCTTTTCTACCAGTCCGCGGTCCCGACCAGAGCGTGGCCTCAACCAGCGCGTGGCACCAACCAGTCCGCGGTCCCAACCAGAGCGTGGCCTCAACCAGCACGTGGCACCAACCAGTCTGCGGTCCCAACCAGAGCGTGGCCTCAACCAGCACGTGGCACCAACCAGTCCAGACTCTGGGTGAAGCCCCCCGGAGGGGGAAAACGTAGCTGGGAGGAGAGAAGAAAGGGAGGGGAGGAAGAAGGAAGGGCACTGGAACCCTGCCGTCAGTACAATCTGACCCATGCTGTTAAATCCTAACAGCCACTCGCATGATGGGCGAGGGGAGGTCTACTACATACACTAACACCAGCTCAACACAGACCTGAGCATAACACAGTAAACCAATCAAATCAGGACTGTTCGTTAAAGTCTTCTCACACGAAGCAGGTAAAAGACTGCATTAAATCAACAGGCTATAAAACCAATATGAATTATCTTCACTCTTCTCACTCACATTTAACAATTTCCTTTCTTAGGAAATAAACCAACACAGCGACCATCGCTTTATAACTGCCACCACATTTGCAAATAATAATTCAATGGCATAATTGTCACATTTTATAGCCACATTTCACAAATCTCTAACCACGCATCCGAACGACAAATCATGCGTACGCACGCTCGCAACATAAAACTCGTTCTCCTTGCACACACAAACAGACGGTGGCCGAAGGATAAGAGTCCGGTGAATGTGACAGGGGCGGACGAGCGAGACCAAGCAAGTACCAACCCTGAATTACCAGGTTCTCTCCCATCCCCACCGACTACCGCATCACCAGATGCATAAACAGGAGAAAGAATTTTGGATATAATTTAGAATGGCCAGGTTAAAGATTGAATTAACCAGAGAAAAGGTCTCAAACAATATTTCTTTTACAATTTTGCAAACAAAAGAAAATTGCGCAAAAGAGAAGAATAAGCCGGCTAACAACAACAAACCAAAACAAACAAACCACGAAACTGATGCTTACCAGCTACCCGTGGGTGACCCGAAGAGGCGGGTCAAACGACTCTCTCTGCCCTCTGTCCAGTCGAGAGGACAGAGGCACAGGTGCGGAAAAAGAAGAAGTGATGTCCCTCTCCTACAGGCCGACTGTAGGAATTGAAGATACCGACTGTACCTTCGACGATACGGCGAAGAACCAAGACCGGAGCAGGCGCTCCCAGAGACATCTTCCGCTCAAGTGAAGAGCTAACCTCCCTCAGCGATGGCGGCCAACATGCCACGCTACGTCACAGAGTGAGCATACTTCAAACTAAAAGAAATGAAGCACGTGCGACAGGTAAAAAGACAGGCGAGAGGCCGATAGACGGCCCAGTACAAGAAAAAGATACCCACCACCCGTGAACCTGCAGGATGAATGCACGGGCAGTGGAATTAGAGAGAGAGAGAGAGAAAGTAAACCTAACCTGAGTTAAACCACGCCAAAGGTGCAACCACACCACAAGCCACATTAAGGGACGGATATACGACAACAACAACAATAATAAACAAATGAATAATTCCGCCACCCCGGTTGGGTCAAACGTCGTAGGCCTCGTGACAAACTCGTGACAGTTACAAACAGAACTGGCATAACAAAATAGCGAACAGTGAACGATTTACTACATATAATACGTTTAAAACTATACACCAAACTGAAGAATACTTTCGCGCAATCACAATCGCAAAGTTCAGAAAAGCGTTGACAAGACTACGATTAGGAATAAACGAACTGCATGGCAATAAAAAATACATAGACAATGAAGCTATAACAACATGCCCCTTCTGCCCAACAGTAGAAACAGAAATGCACTTCTTAATGTGGTGTCCAAATTACAGGCAATTACGAACAAAATACATTTTCAAACACTTTAGTAACAGAAACGCAATCACATTGGAAAGTCTGCTACAAAACGATAACACCGAAACCATAAGAGATATTGCAATGTACATCTTCTATGCCTTAAAAACCAGAGAAACCCGTATGTAATAGTAATACTTATAGGAAGAACAGAAACTCTAATCAGAAAACAAATTATGTTACAATCAAGTTTCAATCAAACGTTTTTGTCATGTTGAAATGTATGTTGCGTACTCCTGTGGACGGGCCGAGGGCCTCACAATAAATGGCGCGGCGTGAAAGCGCGCGTCAAGAGTCAAGAGTCAAGAGTCTCTCTCTCTCTCTCTCTCTCTCTCCTCTCTCTCCTCTCTCTCTCTCTCTCTCTCTCTCTCTCTCTCTTGGAAAGGGGTTCCTCTTATTCCTTTAAAGGTAATTAGTCTTCTTGTTCTCTAAATGGGAACTCTTCTTGTTCCCTAAAATCAATGGGAACTCTTCTTGTTCCCTAAATTGGAAGCTACTTATTTCCCTGAGAGGAAGTTCGTCTTGTTTCTCCTATGAAAACTCCCCTTGTTCCCTAAACTATATCCCGTCTTGTTTTCAAAATAAGAGCTCAGCCTTTCTCCTGTAATGAGAACTATCTTGATCCTTTAATCAAAACTCCTCTTTAACCAAAGAGGAGATTTGTGTTCTCCACTAAATATGAAGCCCTCGTCTTCATAAACTGGCAGAATTATCTTGGTCTTCAAAAGAAAACTTCCCGTATTTCCTAAAACAGAGCTCCCATCCTCTAAGTTTGAACCGCCTCCACTCACCCCCCCCCCCCCCCCCCCACCCCAACACCTCCTCTCAGTTCATCTGACTTCGCATTTGGCTGTCTCCTGAAACACGAAGATTTGTTCACTCTCACACTAATTGCTTTACAATGTCATCCCAATCAGAGGTGTGGACCTACTTCAATGAAGAAAACGTCTGGGACTATTTATCAATAATAATAATAATAATGATGAATACTTATATAGCGCCTGTTCTCGGCTAGAGACCAAGCTCTAAGTGCTTTACAATCCACACACGTTTACACAACTGGCTCCCTACCTGGGCAGTGCCGACAGAAGAGCTGCCAGGTGGCGCTTTATTCAGTCGTTTCCCCATGTCATACAGTCAACATTGTTCAATATCGTTCACTCCATTTCCTTACTTCCTTCATTCATTCCATTTCTAACGAAGGGTGCATGCTATGTGTAACGTGTCATCCATACCAACGGCCAAACTGGCCTTCTCTTCCGAAAGTTGGTGATGGGATTTTACGTGTGTGTAAGATGTTATGCGTGCGTTCACACACGGAACCTCGGTTCATAGTCTCATTCGACAGACTGTATGGGTAATGGAGTCAGAACCAATGTAAACTCCGAGGAAAAAAATTCCCCTGTACCGAAACGGCCCGGTGGAGATTTGAACCCACAACCCCAGGATAACCAAGCTTACTAGTCCGGCGCTCTACCAACTGAGCTATTCCGGCTCCCACCGTTTTCAAACCGTTTTCTGACGAGAGTGGTGGTGTAGCGGTGGTGAGGTTTCTAGGGAAAGACACATGAGTATGGACATGGAAAGGAAGGGAGAGTAGAGGAGACGATGGGAGTCAGAATGGTTGAGGGGGGACTGGTATGGATGGGGATGGGCACTGGACGGGAACTGAGCGTTATTCCGTCCTCGTTCCACCAGTCATGGCGACAACAGAGCGTGTGGGTGAGAGAAATGGAAATGCAATTGACTTGCAGGTCAGAAGTCAGGAAGAAGAAAATTCTGGAATAGCTTGATAAGGGATTTTTTTTAAAAAGCGAAACATTGAATTTTATGCCTTTTTTTTTTGACCTAAACTTTGTTGAGAGAGAGAGAGAGAGAGAGAGAGAGAGAGAGAGAGAGAGAACAGAGACAGAGACAGAGACAGAGACAGAACCAGAGACAGAGACAGAGACACAGATAGAGAGCGTTTTGTTTCAAGTAATAACGATAATGCATTGAAACCAGCTTGAATGTCTTTGTGGAACGATAGATCGGAACAACAACAACAGAAAACACAATTTTCTGTCAATGAAGACACTTCGAAGTTTTTAAATACATTTCTTAACTGAAACTTTTCTTCTGGAGCAGTTGGCTAGTTAAATCATTTCAGCATCTAATAAATGGAAAGGAGATTTTTAAAAGGCTCCAGTCTATGTGAGATTTGTATAAATTCTGTTTGGGTATAGGCTATCATTAACAGGATTATGAATGACACCGGAGGTATGCACTACAATGTATTCAAAACGAGTCATATTGTCGAAATTCAAAACATAGCACACCCTTGGCAATTTAAAGAAAATATCTGTATTTTGAATAGGAGATGGACGTGTATTTTTGTGGTTAGTAACAATTATTTTACCCTGCATGGAGGGCTGGTGTAACATAACCTATGGAATATCATACACAGAGCCAGCCCGCGGAGTTTGGGTTGAAATAAATACTGTTTATGAAGGATGGAAAAGAGATAATCTGAGCCCTTTATTATTTTGAGTTGAGGATCTGATCCAAGTGAAAAAACTAGAAAAGAACATTTTTGCACAAAGAAGAAGAAGAAGAAGAAGAAGAAGAAGAAGAAGAAGAAGAGAAGAAGAAGAAGAAGAGGAGAGAAGAGAAGAAGAAGAAGAAGAAGAAGAAGAAGAAGAAGAAGAAGAAGAAGAAGAAGAAGATGATGATGATGAAGAAGAAGAAGAAGAAGAAGAAGAAGAAGAAGAAGAAGAAGAGAAGAAGAAGAAGAAGAACAACAACAACAACAACAACAACAACAACAAGATGAAAAGGAAGAAAAGAAGGAGGAGAAAGAGGAGGAAGAGGAGGAGGAACAGGAGGAGAAAGGAAGAGAGAGAGAGAGAGAAGAGAGAGAGAGAGAGAGAGAGAGAGAGAGAGAGAGAGAGAGAGAGAGAGAGAGAGAGAGGGGGGGGGGCAAACAAAAAATATGCCTGCGAACCAGACATGCAAAAAACCCCTCTCTTTCAAACTGGATACCAATTTCTGAATTGTCATCGCTGGATGTTCTGACTGAAAGAGTGAAGTAACACAGGTGTTCCAGTAATATCTACATCATATTTGAAGACGTGTATGTCAGAAAGCCGTTTAGAACTCACTCGCTAAACTGTGAAAAAAACCCTTGAATGCTGCAGTCGACTAGGATATCTGCCTTCCTGTAGACATCTTTTGATCGATTTTGTATTTGTAATGTGGTCAAACCGTGTTTGTGTGATTCTTTTCCTATAAAGCATCAACAGACAATAAGAAATAATGAGTGAAACGTAAACTGAACAATCTCTCAATAAATGCATATGAATAGATAAAAGGAGAAAAAAATCAAGAGAGACAACACACACACACACACACACACACACACACACACACACACACACACACACACACACACACACACATATATATATATATATATATGTATATATATATAAATTTATAGATATAGATATAGATATATATAGAGAAAGAGAGAGAGAGAGAGAGAGAGAGAGAGAGAGAGAGAGAGAGAGAGAGAGAGACAGAGAGAGAGACAGAGACAGAGAGACAGAGAGACAGAGAGAGAGACAGACACACTGACACACAGACACACAGACAGACAAACAGACAGACAGATAGATTTCCCAACACCTATGATATTGAATTTGAGGGAAGTTTAAGAGGAACTCGAAAACCATAAGACAACAAGAAACGTGAAGGGAAAAAATGAAAAAAAACTCGACGTAACTTCTCACTTTTTACAGATAGGTTATGTAAGAACAATGGTTAAAAACGACACCTGTATTTCAGTATCCCATAAAACCCACGAGTCGAATTCAATGCAGTTTACTTAAACACCCTGTTCAGTGCGTTGTGTGTCTATTATCCAGTAGTTCCAATGCAGGGACGACTGAGTCATGGCATTGCATCAATGGCATGTGTAGCTGAAAGGCTCCCAGCACAGCCCCGTGGTCTCTCTCTCTCTCTCTCTCTCTCTCTCTCTCTCTCTGACATAGGTAATCTGCATATGTTGAGAATGTTTAAATTTTTGTGATGAAATACCTTGTTCAACTATGTTCTTTAATACTCACCCCCTTCAAATGGGGCTGTGGCCTTTCTGAATAAATTATCGTTATCGTTATCGTTATCTCTCTCTCTCTCTCTCTCTCTCTCTCTCTCTCTCTCTCTCTCCTCTCTCTCTCTCTCTCTCTCTCTCTCTCTCTCTCTCGTAACAGGTGTGTGTGTGTGTGTGTGTGTGTGTGTGTGTGTGTGTGTGTGTGTGTGTGTGTGTGTGTGTGTGTGTGTGTGTGTGTGTGTGTGTGTGTGTGTGTGTGTGTGTGTGTGTGTGTGTGTGTGTGTGTGTGTGTGTGTGTGTGTTAGTTCTTTAGTTTAACGTCTATTCACTATAAGTGTTATTAGACGGGGGGGAAAATAGATTGTGCGTGTTCGTGTCGGTGTGCGTGGGCGCGAGCGCGCGGTGTGTGTGTGTGTGTGTGTGTGTGTGTGCGTGTGTGTGTGTGTGTGTGTGTGTGTGTGTGTGTGTGTGTGTGTGTGTGTGTGTGTGTGTGTGTGTGTGTGTGTGTGTGTGTGCGTGCGTTTGAGTGCGTGTGTGTGCATGCATAATTATGTGTGTGTGCGCCTGTGTGTGGTGTGTTGTGTGTGTGTGTGTGTGTGTGTGTGTGTGAGAGAGAGAGAGAGAGAGAGAGAGAGAGAGAGAGAGAGAGAGAGAGAGAGAGAGAGAGAGAGAGGACTGTACTAGGGGCAAGAGGGGGAGGTTGGGATGGGTGGTGAGATATGTAGATATTTACTCATCCTGGTTGTTTATCTAGCCTTTGGTGTATGTTAATCGGGGAAATTAAAGTATATCAAACGAAACAAGTTTAGTAGGATTGGAGCATAATGCAGGGGGATGGGTGGGGGGAGGGGTGTGCGTGTGTGTATGTGTGTGTGTGTGTGTGTGTGTGTGTGTGTGTGTGTGTGTGTGTGTGTGTGTGTGTGTGTGTGTGTTTGCGCGCGTGCGCGTGTGTGTGTGTATGTGTGCGTGTGCGTGCGTGCATGCGTGCGTGCATGCGTGCGTGAGTGCGTGTACGTGTGTGTGTGTGTGTGTGTGTGTGTGTGTGTGTGTGTGTGTGTGTGTGTGTGTGTGTGTGTGTGTGTGTTCGCACGGGCGCGCACGCGCGCGCGCGCGCGCGCGCGCGCGCGCGCGCGTGTGTGTGTGTGTGTGTGTGTGTGTGTGTGTGTGTTTAACATAACAACACAATATGCATGCATTTTTCTCTGAGTGTGTGCATGTCTGCATGTCTATCTGTCTGTCTGTGTATCTTTGAAGTTCTCCTCGTCCTAAATGGAAGAGGCGTCCTCGTCTGTGCGAGTCGTCTCTTCGCCTCAGAGCTTTGGGACAAGGACCTCTTGAATTATTGATGAAGCACGCTTTGACCCCAAGGACATGACCGACCAGTCCCTGCTGTGCCCGAAGGGACGCTGTTTCTCCATCTTTAGGACAGGTGTGTTCTAAGGGTTCTTCAATTACAAGATCTGCGGCAGATCACCCACCCAGCCAGTCTGTCTGCCCGTCAACCATCTTGTGTGTAGATCTGTCTGTCTGTCAGTTGGTCAATATCAATCTATCTATCTGCCTACCTACCTACCTACCTATCTAGCTAGTTAGCTATCTATCTATCTATCTATCTATCTATCTATCTATTTTTCTTTCCACCGATCCACCTACCTACCTGTCTGTCTGTATATCTACCTCTCTATTTATCTATCCTTCTTTTTATGGACCGATCGATCGATTGATCGATCTGTCTGTCTGTCTCTGTATCTCTAACAGACTTCTAAATTTCATCTCTACGACGCCGTTTCTGCCTAACTATCTGTCTGTTTTTGGTCTGTCCGACGGTCTGTCTGTCTGTTGCTCACTCCCCTCCTCTCTCTCTCTCTCTCTCTCTCTCTCTTTTTTTTTTTTTTTCCCGGGGGTGGTGTTGGTGGTGTGTGGCGTGAGTAGCGCTCACGCGCTTCGGTAGAGAGTTTGCGGGGAAGGACGGAAAATTTGGACCCACGCTATCCTTTAAGGTGTGCACACATACAGGAGGGGGGGGGGGGGGGGGGAGGGGGTTGGACGTTTGGGAAGGGGGGGGGGGACAATAGGGAGAGGGAAAGAATAGGGAAAGCAACAACAACAGCAAAACTCCTAAGTCTTTGTCATGCGTATTGGCTTCCCCTTGTCTTCCTTGTGGACCTTTTCTTTTCGCTGTGAGGCTGGCCGTATCGGGGAATAGCCAATTGGTAAGATGATTTGGAACAAATTTTGCATTCATTGCTACGATGCCACCTCTGTCTGTCCGTCTGTCTCTCTCTCCCTCCCCCTCTCTTTCTCTCGCTCGCTGTCTCCCTTTCTTTCTCTCCCTCTCTGTCTCTCTCCGTCTCTCTCTCTCTCTCTCTCTCTCTCCTCTCTCTCTCTCTCTCTCTCTTGGAAAAAGTGAAAGAA